>MU134765.1:24728-58302 GCA_015039355.1 Ramaria rubella
GTGACCTATGATGTAGCCCAGGTAGGTTCCAACTTGCACATGTCACCGGGCGCTTAAATTGTGAATAGAAGCACCAGTTGTAGAAGTGAGTAGGAAGGAGGAGGGGGGGAAGGAAATGGGAATATTAGATAGAAACAACAGGGAGAAAAGAGAGATAAAAGGGAGATGGGGATAGAAGGGGTGAACATGAATAAGAGAGGAGAATAGGAGAAGGAGAATAAAAAGGAGCAGTATGAGGGGTTCCCCTTACACAACTGTGCCACATCCAAATTTGAGTGTCTATTTGCTACTTGACGAGAGGGTGGACTGCGACAGGCAGCTATGTCTATCAAGTCATAGCGCAATGTGCCATAAATGATGTATATTGGCACATTCATAAAGATGATGAACATAGGTGTTGCATTGCTGCACTAGTTGCTCTCAACCACAGGACCACCTCCCAACAGCAACTTAAGACCAAGCCTGACATTGTCTCGACCTCATCATCAGGGCCTCTCAGTAGAGGTTGGCTACAATTGGATTAATCAACTATTGAGACAGGTAATCTACACTACATTGCCATCCAAGCAGCATTTTCACATCACGCAATTCCCACCATGTAACTCAGCAGCTGAGGTAAGCCAACTCATTGCTCAGCAAAATCATTAATTAGCTCCACAGCAGATGACTCCCCATTTATCATCCAATATTAATTAGCTAGAGACATTATGATGTCATTACAACCCCATTTCTGAGCTTGAATGCTATGATATCATTTCAGCATCATAGATATTCATGAGTCAGTAAAAGTATGACTTCATAGCTGTCTCTAGCCAATAGTTAGCTTCATATTAATAGTGTAGAAATGACTAGAAGCTTCTGGAAGACTCTAACCATATATGGCAGCTGCCAGAACCTTCTAGCAGCTTCCATTCTATAATTAGACCTTCCAAAAGCATCTAGAATGTCTCAGATGTAAAGCTATAAGTATAGCTCTAGGTAGCCTTGCAAAATCACATACATCATTTCACACCCCACTTCTGCCTGAAGCCTGAGTCTTCTACCAGATCAGTTCAAGCCTGAAGAACTTCACCTAGCTGAAAAACTCTGTAGGAGCCTCTTTCAGTCTGCTTATCACCTTGTAGGGGTGAGGCACAATCTCTTCATGTGATGACCTCTAGTTTGAAATGCCATGCAGATATTGTATTTTTCATTATACCTGGAAACCACTAGAACCTGAGCAAAGGGCTGTTAGCGCTGATAACATAGGAAAAATTTGTTGACCTTCTGCAACCTGTTCAACAAGTCACACTCCTTCCTTTCCCAAGTGTTACTGACATGTCTACATGGTCTGAGGAACCAGCACTTTAGTCAAAAGAATGAAAGAGAAAAGATTCACATTGGTGCATATTCACAAAAGATTCACTGCCTTGGAGAACTTGGCCCAAACTCAATAAAAAATCAGAAATTTTCAGTTGAGCTTGTGGGAGATACTTCATGCAGGTGTGAGACATCATGTGATTTTTTGCAAAGCTCTGTTGCAAATAACAAGGCCCAGATGCCACAATCGACACTTGATTCCGATTCCCTGAGTTTACGAAGGTGTTAGATCCCAGATCCGACCCGTGTTACTCTGATTTTTCATGTATTCCGATAAGCTCTTTTCCGCTTATTTCCGACATGTCCCCATTTAGTATTCTTAGTCATGATTCTATTTCAACATTATCCCCATGCGTCTTATCTTGATTTCTGTATTTGCTCTGACTCCGGAACTCCGCATCATGCACATCTTGACTTCCGTATTCACTCCGACTTCGGAACTCCATATCATGCACCCTTCTCTTTTGTTCCTGATTTTGGAATCCTGCATGTCTTCAATACGTTCTCTCTTGATCAAGCTTCTTTAGCTTGTAAATCGTATCGTATCATATCATATCGTATCATATCATATCATATCAAATTCCTTCACATCTCGTTACCTCAACTTGTTATTCCGATATAACTCGTAACATCCTGATATATCCTGCCCATCCTCTATCATTCAACCTTTATTACACTTCGTCACTCCAAACTTCTACCTGCAATAAAGGGCTTCAAACCTTGTTCGGTATTCCAATTATTCCGATTATTCCAATCATTCCAATCATCCCAATCATTCCAATCATCCCAATCATTCCAATCATTCCAATCATTCCAACCTTACCTCATCTGACATTCCAAGCCCTCCTTGATTACACTCGCTTTCCAGTAAAGCTAACACTTACTCAATATTGATTTATCGTTACCCCTATTCCATCCACATTGACTATTCCATCCCCGAATATTCGAAGCCCCCACTCATCTCTGATAAGTCTCAATGCATCATTGGCACTGACCTCCGAACAGACCCGACCAATCGGAACCCCAATAACACTTCTGGTCTTCAGTCCAAAATACCAGGGGACTAGAAATCCAAGAGGGCGCAACCCATAAGTTGAAGCCAACGCTCGTATAGATCAGTCTTCAGATCTCCAACTTCTGAGTCAAGCAGTATTCCGCGCATTTCTGAATATTGCAACCATTGATCTCGGTCAAGGAGAGTTCCGACCAAATCTGACCCCAACGTCAAATCCAGCGAACCCTAACAGTCCAACGTCAAATCCGGCACGTGTCCCTAACAGTATTTACAAGCTGACACTCTTGATTTCTATAATGTCTTCCGACACCCAAATTCAAACACTCGATTTTGACGACACCAACACATCTACTGAGAATGTTGTCAACCCATCAAACGTTCACGAGTACCCCAGTTTTTTCAACAAGTGCCTCACAAACGAAGACTTCAAATCTGACCCAATCCCGAGTGGCATCGACAATGCGACTTCCAACCATCCTTGTGATGACTCACAATACACGGCAGCAATTTCCGACCAAACCCCAACTTTGCCGACACCGAAACTTTCCGACATCCTCGGACAAGACGGCAAGTTAGTACTACAGGAGAGACAACAACGCATTGATCACAAGTTATGCCTCTACTGTGGAAAACCTGGTCATAAGGTGAAAGAATGCCTGAGGTCATCATCCTTCGCCAGGAAAGCAAAATCCCAAACCACAACTGTCACGCTAAGTGATTCTGACATCACGCTCCCTTTAGAGGACCTTGCAAATCCCCAAAACTGACAGCTCAAAGACTCTTGAGCACGAATCCATGCTCACATCTCATTTGTGCCTTACCGAGAACATCACAGACACTTTCCAAAAACACCCTTCGTACTTCCAACAATTCCACCTAAACTCTGAAAATCACCCTTCCAAACAGTTTTCAACCAATCATTACGTTTAAACGTCATCCCTTCGGATTCCTGCTTTCTGCCGGTCTCCGTCCTTCTGTCACCAATGACATTATGTCTCAACACCCAGTAGGCAATCCATGCCAATCACGTCCTCCCGTTGAGTGAAAAATCCAGTCGCTATTACATTGCGTATAACGACACTTGTTTCTAATTGTTCCGATGTGCTGGGAACGCCACTAACCCACCCACTACAATCCGTTGATTGACAGGGTATTGGGTAGTACCCAGTTCCGCACTCCTCAACATGAAGATTCAATTCTATGACATGTCTGCAGGAAACCTGCAATCTGCATTTTTCCGAATCTCTGAAAATCCGACTTCACTGCAACATCCTCTGACCCGCCATAACATCCAACGTCAATGCTTGATGAAACCTCAACTTGCAACGACGATGTGGAAACTTTGGCGCATTTCCAATAGGAAAATCTGTTACATCGATTCTTACAATTCCCAACAAGCGATCATCAATATTCTGCTACGTACTCCAACAAGATCACATCTATCAGAGGGAGAGAATCTCACTTTGGGAAATCACTTTCCTTACATCTAGTTATGCCAGAACCACCTTGAGAACATATTAACAAGGCTCTAGCTATAGGATTTCATCCAATACATTCTGCACAGTATGCCTGTACTTCCTCGAGAACACCCCAGGACGATCTCCAAGTCCGAACACCAAATCTTCCTCAAAGACATCCTTCTAGGTCCAAGATTTAGTTTTCCAACCTCTGACTTCCAGACTTCCGAATCCGACTATTCAAGATACAACACAGTTACTCCAACTCTAAGTCTAGTCATCAATACCCATTTCTGCATTATGGGACAATAACCAACAAACTGCCTTCAGAATCAATAATGATCCCCTTTGAAAGATGCTGTTAAACCCCTCATATCCATGAATGCACCATCCATACATCCTTCAACTCACGTTTCCAATTCTGACCCTTCAACCATTAGGACAATATTCCAGGCCAAATATCAAGTACCTTACCAATGTTTCCGAAACAACCCACAACTCCACCAAAAAACATCGCAATTCCTATTTTTCCTACACCCTTTTCTTTCCTCCACATCTTCCTTACTTTGTTTCCTTTGCAAACATTTCTCTGAATATCCCGAAATTTCTGATTCACTCCTCTTATCCCTTTTCAAGTCCAAACTTCCGATATTCTCTGAATTCTCAGGTAATCCATGATTATGACGATTTCAACCAGACAACATCAAGACCACTATCGAGAAATTTCCAAGAAGACACCATTCATATCCTTAGAAAAGCCAATACGTTCCCGATGAATCCTTCAGTCCTCCGACACTCCAACTCCTTACCAACCTTCCGACACTTGAGGTAGACAATGGGACGTCTACCTTAAAGGGAGAGTAGCCACTATGTTGACAACTTATCCATTCCAATCCCCCACTCTGACTCCAATCTTTTCTGACAATTCCAACCCAATGTTTCAATTTTTTCGCTCCTACTAAGCTTCTATTTACATCCCACAATTCCGAAACTCCTTCTACATCTATGACCGTTCACATCCTGATATTCCAATCCTCTCAACTCTTCATGATTCCTGACACGTCCAATCCCAATCCCGAGTCAATCCTGACATTCGTCTGGTTCCAACTTATCCCGATTCTCCGACACCCTTGAACTTCAAACATCCTTGATTCACTGTTTCTCGTCTTTCCAAGTTTTCTGTTTTTCCGATCATTTCCGTTGATCTGATCATTTCCATTGTTCTGAGCTTTCCGTTTTTCCAATCGTTTCATTTTTTCCGATCTTAAACCAACAAAAAAAACAACTTCATTGTCTAAAACCTTTGACATTACTTCACTGAAATTCTTCCAATTTATTACTTTTTCCCCTTCTGACTCCTATTCACTGCATCATTTCCTCTTCCGGCCCATTGACCTCTGGGTCAAGCCCCACCATTTTCCCTGATTCCTCTTCCACTTATTTCTCCGAATCCACATCTCCCGGATTCACTGCCTCCTGGCCAATTTCTGCCTCCAGTTCCTGGCCAATTTCTGCCTCCGGTTCCTGGCTGACTGCTGTCTCTGGTTTCTGGCCAATTTTCACCTCCTCCAGAACCTCCTTTTCCGGTATCTCCAGGACAACATTGACATCCATCTCGACATCATCCACTTCCCTCGCCTTCCCCTTCCCCTTATCCGCCACCTTCTCCATTTCCAGTTGCGGCCCAACGTTTACCCCCTCATCCTCTGACCCAGCTTCCGACCCCAACTCTGGTTGCAGCACCAATGCTCCATGGTACATCTCCCACTGCTTCTTCTGGAATTTGAACTCGATTTCCGCAATCCTGTGCAACTTCTTCAACAATTCATTGAAGGTCGCCATCCCCTCCACGTTGTAGCAGAGCCACTTCATGAGGGAATGAATTGTCTCTTGGAGCCTGCGGACTTCCGCCATGAGCCCCACATCCTCCGCATCATCCTCCATCACCCACTCCTTTCCTTTACCCTTCCCCAATGATGCCATCCCTTCCCAATCTGTGACCGCTTCTGCCCGATGTTTTTTTGTCACTGGTCTTGGTCCGGCCTCCGTGTTCTCCACCTGAACCCACCTGGACGCCGGTAATGACAACTTCCCCACCATCTCCGCCACAAAATCCGCATCACCTGGCCTCGTGCATTTCTCCCGATCATTCTGACACTGAATGCAGGCCCGCTTCCACGATTTTCTGGTTCTCCGCTCCTTGTCGACACACTCCAACCCCTGCGTCCGACAGAGCACGCACCTCTTGTTGAATTCATCAGCCTCCAACCAGACATCTTCGAGATGCCATTTGCGGCCTCCGACAAATTCTGAGCCACCTTTTGGATTCCGGTCGACCTTCCATTCTCGGTTGACCTTCTCCGGCTAGTCCGACCCTTCTGTCAATCCATCAATCAGGAGAAGATTTCCAACTTACCAAAACAAGTTTGAGTCGGGCTTCCTCCCACACTGCCCGTGTTGACTTGGCTTTCTGCTGATCTGCCTCCTCCTTCCGCTTCCTCCGATCCACCTCCTCCTTCTCCTTTGCCTTCTGATCCCATTCCTCCTGCTCCTTCTGCTCCCGTTCCTCCTTCTCCTTCCACTCCCACTCCCGCTGTTCCGCTGCCTCCCTCTCCTGCTTCTCCCGCTTCACCTTCGCCCTTTTCCACATCTTGGCCTCCAATTCCGCCCTTCTCCACTCGTACTCCCTCACTTCGGCGGCGAGCTCTTCACCGGAGCTGATTTCAATGACGGAGCGGGTGGGTGACAATGACTTGGAATGCGATGGCATTTTTTTCCTTGGGTGGTGGTGGTAGGGGATCAAAAAGCAATTTGCGTTTTCACAAAACGTTTCTCCTATATATATGTCCGATCCAAGATCTCAGCCTTTACAGATAACTGACACCCAAAACTTCCCACGGTATTCAATAGCATAATCAGCCTCAAGGGCTCGGCCGTAAAAGGGAGATACTGTTAGATCCCAGATCTGACTCGTGTTATTCCGATGTTTCACATATTCCGATAAGCCCTTTCTGCTTATTTCCAACATGTCCCCATTTATCATTCTTAGTCACGATTCTCTTTCGATGTTATCCCCGTATGTCTTATCTCGATTTCTGTATTCGCTCCAACTTCGGAACTCCATATCACACACCCTTATCTTCTGTTCCCGATTTCAGAATCCCACATGTCTTAAATACATTTTCTCTTGATCAGGCTTCTTTAGCTTGTAAATTGTATTGTATTGTATTGTATTGTATTGTATCATATCATATCACTACCTTTCGTATCACCTTCTACCTCTCTTACATCTTATACCCCTCTTACATTCCGCATCCTTCATATCTTGTTACCTCAACTTGTTATTCCAATAACTTGTAACATCCTGATATATCCCACCCATCCTCTATCATTCAACCTTTGTTACACTTCATCGCTCCAAACTTCTACCTGCAATAAGGCCTTCAAACCTTGTTCGGTATTCCAATCATTCCAATCATTTCAATCATTCCGATTATTCTGATTATTCTGACCCTACCTCATTCGACATTCCAAACCCTCCTTGATTACACTCGCTTTCCAGTAAAGCTAACCCTTACTCGATATTGATTTATCGTTACCCCTATTCCATCTGCATTGACTATTCCATTCCCGAATACCCGAGGCCCTGCTCACCTCCGATAAGTCTCAACGCATCTTTGGCACTGACCTTCCGAATAGACCCAACCAATCGGAACCCCGATAACACTCCAGTCTTCAGTCCGAAATACCAGGGCACTATAAATCCAAGAGGGTGCAACCCATAAGTTGAAGCCAACACCTGTATAGATCAGTCTTCAGATCTCCGACTTCTGAGTCATCCAGTATTCCAAGCATTTCCAAATATTGCAACTACCGATCTCGGTCAAGGAGAGTTCCGACCAAATCTAACCCCGACGTCAAATCCAGCAAATCGTAACATCCCAACATCGAATCTGGCACACATCACTAACACTTGGGTAAAAGATCGGTTTGATCTTTTATTGATTTATCACAATACTGCCAATAACTTGGCAGGTAAAAAAGTGTAAGAATCTAAATGCTGTCACACAACCAGACTGAGCCAATAAGTTTATTGGTGTCTGCGATGCATGTGGTTACAAGTAAGATTAAAGTTGCTTACCTAATTAGTTGTGGACAACTGTATAGTTGTCCATTATCTACAGGCGCCCCTAGTGGGCAGCTTTACATAATCTGAGCCATAAGTCACTCTGATGACTTATATTCTCTAAATAGTAGCATATATGCTACAGTAAGAATCTACATTCTTACACTATGTCATGCCAGATTGTGTTCTGGTCTGGGAAGGGTGTAATGTCTTTCACCGTATTGTCATTGTGAAGACATAGGTCTATTGCTGTTCTGAGCTTTCCATTTTCCTTTGGAATGCATAGCACTGGCGCTGCAGAATGTACTGACACTGATACCCACCAACCAGTGGTGGTATATCGGTCAACTTTGTTGATCAGTTCATTTCGAAGTGCCTCAGGACACTTTGTTAGTCTATAATGAAACTGTTTAGCTTCATCCACAAACTTAATTTTGTGGTTGATCTGCCTCAGAGGAAGTTCTAACAGCACACCTCTGAACAGGTCTGCAAACTCTAGCTCCCATCTTTCCCTAAGTTTGGGAAAGTCATCAGCTGTTAATAATGGTTGATTCATGCCAGTAATTCCATTGGTATGTTGGTTGGGTAGACCAACATCAATGTTTTGTTTCTTTTCTAGCTGTTTTCTCGTGTCTTGCCTCCCATCTGGCAAGCTCATCAATGGCTCCACTTGTAAAGCGGAACCATTTGTGAGTCACGGAGTGTGGCTTGCAAGTTTTGGTTTAAGACTTGCAATTTGAGTCTTACATTCAGCTGGGTTCCGGTAGTCCAGCTGCACTTCCCAAGCATTTGCATGGTTTGGAATTACTTCCTTTCCAATGCAGATGCATCCCTCACCTCTAAAGTTGAGGGATATTCCCAGTTTACATAGGAATGGTGTTCCCAGTATTATGTCGTAGTAATCTACGTTCACTATATCGAAGTATTCCTCAATATTGTGCTCACCAAACTGGATGTTGGTGTGCATTCCATAGTTGATGGTTGACTTACTGCCAACACATGCTAACTGTAGACCAATAGGACGGTCGAGTTCAAACGTCTTGATGCCTATGGCACATATGAATTCTGGAGAGAGCATGACTCCCTTGCACCTGCTGTCTAATAAACAGTGGGCTCTGACTCCCCCAATCTCCCAATATCTGGAGATTGTTTGATTGTCTATACATGCCCATTTGGGGTGCAACTTTAATTTTGCCCAAAGCCTTTGTCATAATGTCAGCAGGCATTTGATCGGTAGGCAGGTAAATGAACTGCGTGGTCTCCTTACCGACTTCGTTGCGAAGCCAGTAGAAATGAAGGTCGAGGTGTTTCATACGTCCATGGTGCTCAGGATTCTTAGCGACCTGCACAGCCGACTGGTTGTCCATGTATAACATCGAGGGGCGATCAAGCTTGTAGCCAAGGCACGTTAGGAAATTCTGCAGCCAAAGTACTTCTTGACCAGCAGAAGTTGCAGCGACATATTCCACCTCTGTAGTAGAGAGAGCGATGACAGATTGTAAGCAACTGCTCCAGCTAATAGCTCCCGAGCCTATCTTTATGACCATACCAGAGGTGGAGTGTCCGTTATCTGGATTCCTGCCATGGTCTGTGTTGCTGTAGGCTTGGAACAGTTCCTGAGATGGCTCAGGGAGTGGCGAGTACGTTAGTTTCATGTCCAGTGTTCCTTTCAGGTAGCGTAGTACGTGCTTTAATGCTGACCAATGTGTTTGACCAGGGTTTGAGCTGTAGCGGGCTAGAACCCCAACAGGATAGGCAAGATCTGGGTGCGTTGCCACAGCCAGGTATGTGAGTGCACCGATGGCATTGATGTAAGGAGTGTCACGCATGTCTTCAACCTCCTGTGGCGTCTTTGGGGATTGCAATGTGCTGAGTTTCATGCCGGCCTCGAAAGGGGTCATAGCAGGCTTGCAGTCTGCATGTCCAAACCGTTTTAGTATGTCAAGGGCATACTGGCATTGACAGAGGGAAAGGGAGCGAGCGGCGCAGTCACATTTGTTCTTGACACCGAGGAGCCAGGTCGTAGGACTGAGGTCTCTAAGTTTGAAGTGCTTGGCAAGTTCGGTGCGAATTTGATCTGCTGCAGCTTTGGATTTGGTTGCAACTGTCATATCATCGATGAACACCAGGATGATGATCTGCTCATCATCGTGTTGGAAGATCCAGACACTGTGCTCGCAGGCCACACATTTGAACCCCATTGAATCTAAAGCAGAGTTCAGCTTTTCATGCCAGACACGCCCGGCTTGCTTTAATCCATACAAGGACTTCAGCAACCGCCAGACCCAGGTACGTCCTTTCTGCTTGAAGCCTTCCGGTTGCTTCATGTAGACTGTTTCTTCTAACTCACCATTTAGGAAAGCCGAAGAGATGTCGATACTGTGCAGCTCGAGGTCCTCAAGCGCTGCAAGGGCAAATATAGTGCGGAGCGAGGACCAGCGCGGGGTGGGTGCAAATGTTTTGCCAGCTTGGTAATTGAATCCTGGGCACTGTGAGAACCCTTGCGCTGTCAAACGTCCTTTGTAGCGCTCTATGGTGCCATCTGGGTTTCATTTGAGTTTGAAGACCCAACGCGATCCGATGGCCCAACAGCCAGGGGGAAGCTCTACCAGCTCAAAGGTGCCGTTCTCAACTAGGGCTTGCAGTTCACTCATGGCTGCTGTATGCCGCCGAGCACGTTCTGCAGGCAGGTGTTTCATAGCCTCTGCATAGGTACGCGGTTCATTGTCATGGGAAGAGGCCTTGGATGCACACTCACTCATGTTGGAGGTGAATTGCAGTACCTCATCGAAGCTGAGGTATTCTGGTGTCGGCTGCAGCATGAAGTTTATGCCTGCTGACATGCACGATGCGTAGCTGCTGCTCAGGTGGGTGGAGGTTGACTCTTCGTCATCATAATCTTCAACCAGCGGCGGTGGAATGCGCGGCTTGTTCCAGTTGATGCTTTGGAGCGTTGGAGGCGGGATGCTTCTATGCTCTAGGTCATCTTGGTTCAGCGAGTACTTAGGTTGAGCTGCCCTAGTTGGATTACGTTGTACTGCAGCATGAGCGTTGTTGCGCTCTTTTTCAGGTTGCGGCAGGATTGGCAGTAGGGGCAGTGGTAGCAGTAGGGGTGAGTTATCCACATCTGGATCAGGTAACTCATCCTCACTGCTGCTTTGGTGACTTAATGTGTCACTCACGAGTTGAACTGGAAGCAGCTGGATCGCGGCGACTGAGGTACCAGGAAAGACACGGTCGTCAACAACGGCTTCACTGGTCTCAATGAATCTTTGCGTGGTTGGGTTCCAGAAGGACCAGGCCTTCTTGCTGACAGCATACCCGACAAAGATACATTTTTGAGAGTGCAGTTGAAGTGCTTTGCGTTTATTAGCTCGGATAAGCACATAGGCTAGGCAGCCGAAAACACAGAAATAGCTGATGTCTGGCTTTTTGTTTTTCCACTCAGTGTATGGGGTTTTGCCAGCAGGTAGGGTGGAGGTTACAGTGCGATTTTGCGTGTGCACAAAGCAGTAGATGGATAGAAGCCACAAAGACGGTGGTAGTTTCGCTTCAATCATGAGAGCTGTAGATCCAGCTGCAATCTCTTGATTTGCTCGCTCTGAGACACCATTCTCACTGGGGGCATGAGCATATTTTTAGTGTAAAAAATGTGATAAAAATGCTTTTTTCTTACAGATTATTCATTCACTGTTCTGGTTGAAAAATCTCCCAAAAATGCTGCTTTTTTATCAAGTTTTAGGACCTGAAAATCTGGTACATACTTCACATTTCTAGGCATGGGAAATGGATGTAAAATGTGAGAAATAATGAATTTACTCATTGATTTCATGCCACAAAAATGCAAGGACAATCTTGGTTTTCATTGACATTTTCAACAGAAAAGAACCAAAATTTATCCAAGATTTCATAGTAGAAAAAAGGTGAGAAAATTAGTAAAATATATGAGATTTTCATGAGATTTTTCAAAACTATTAGCCAATGAATAATCCAACATTTTTCTTTAGTTTTTGCAAGGAAAAACCTGATGGATAAATGTTTATCCAATGGATAATCATTCACCCATAGGCAATATATAACAAGTTTTTGGAACCGAAAAGGCAATGAAAAAAGTCAATGGATAAGAGTTTATCCTTTGGATAATCATTCACCCATAGGCAATATATAATGAACTGAAAAGGTAATGAAAAGGTCAATGGATAAGAGTTTATCCCTTGGATAATCGTTCTTCCATATGGGGTAAATGTTCTGCCTATGGCAGAATGATTATCCAAGGGATAAACTCTTATCCATTGACTTTTTCATTACCTTTTCAGTTCATTATATATTGCCTATGGGTGAATGATTATCCAAAGGATAAACATTTATCCATCAGGTTTTTCCTTGCAAAAACTAAAGAAAAATGTTGGATTATTCATTGGCTAATAGTTTTGAAAAATCTCATGAAAATCTCATATATTTTACTAATTTTCTCACCTTTTTTCTACTATGAAATCTTGGATAAATTTTGGTTCTTTTCTGTTGAAAATGTCAATGAAAACCAAGATTGTCCTTGCATTTTTGTGGCATGAAATCAATGAGTAAATTCATTATTTCTCACATTTTACATCCATTCCCATGCCTAGAAATGTGAAGTATGTACCAGATTTTCAGGTCCTAAAACTTGATAAAAAAGCAGCATTTTTGGGAGATTTTTCAACCAGAACAGTGAATGAATAATCTGTAAGGAAAAAGCGTTTTTATCACATTTTTTACACTAAAAATATGCTCATGCCCCCAGTGTCTGGTGAGGCTTGTCCGTTTCTGTGTGCTGTCGAATGATGCTGTGTTCAGAGGCATAATTGATCCACTCCTTCCCAATGTACTCGCTGCCCTTGTCATTTCGTTCCATTTGAATGGAGATACCCAGGTAGTTCTCAGCATAGGCCTTAAATTTCAAGAAAACACCAAAGGCATCACTTTTCTTTTTGAGACCGGTGACTACCCACCAGCACGAGGAGTCATCAATGAAAGTCATCCAGTATCTGTGTCCATCGCGCATGGCAACGGGCATGGGACCTTTGACATCAGAATGGATCAGAGCTAGCAGTTGTGTGCGTCTCTGTGCAGGGGCACACGGAATGGTGTGGAGCCGTTGTTTCCCACCAATGCACAGTTCACATATCGGGTCTGGTTGCTCTAGCAGTTCTAGTTTCATTCCACTCACAGCGTCCTCTCTGTGCATGCGCCATACATCATTATAATTGAGATGTGAGCAGCGGCGATGCCAGAGGTTTAGGTCAAGTGGCAGTGTGCTTATGTGATTCGCAGTGGCTATGGCGGTGTCAATGGTGCCGTTGAGGTACCCTGTGTTGCTTGCATCAACCGTTGCAGTGAAACGACATTTTCCATCACGCATGAAGGACATGGTGTCCTCAACACCAACAATGGTCCATTTTTTGTTTTTCATGAGGTCAAAGACAGATAGTAGATTCACTGCGATATGCAGGACATGTAATACATCGTGGAACAAGACCGGGGATACCTTTTTTCCTTCTACAACAGGTTGGAATTGAACTAATCCCATCCCCTGCATGTGAATGACTGAGTTGTCAGCAAGTCAAATGGGCACAATGTGTGGGATGTAGTTTTGGAACCAGTGGCGGTGGGGCATCATGTGACTAGAAGCTCCTGCGTCGGTGTTCCAGTCAGTGGCTCCACGGGATTTGAGCCAGGAGGAATGTACTTTGCTTGCCGTAGCGGCGGCAGTAGTGCTAGTGCTTTCCTCTTTCGTTGAGTCTGCTGAAGGTTTGTTGTTATACCTTTTCTTTTGGCTGGAGCTCAACAAGGGATTGGGACCCGAGTTGTTTGATCTCAGCTTTGCGGCACGTAACTTGGCATCTGCTAGGAGAGGGCATGCGCTCATGCGGTGGTCAGGGCTCTGACACATGTAGCATGCTCCTACAGTGGTTTAAAATGTGTGCATGGCGCAGATCTCTTTCAAGAAGGTTGAATCTGTAGCAGCATGCATAGCTAGTGGTGCAGAGGCTGAGAGCGCAGCACGAGAAGAGCATTGGTTTTCCTCGTTTTGGAATGCCATCCTGAGTCCATCCCATGTGATGTTATCTGTGAGTATAATGGTGGAGACAAAATGCTCATAGCTGTCTCCAAGCAAGCATATGAGTGCGTGACAGTCTAGCTCATCATCAAGGTCTTGAAGTGTGTAGCCAGCAGGGCAAAGGCTTTTTCACGTGTGTGAAAGCTTTGACACACGGCTTAGAGTGGCAGTGAGGGGTTCGTCATCTGCAAGACGTACTTGGAAGAGGGCTGTCATCACATTGAAGCAAGGACCTGCTGTTTTCTGTTGGCCTCTTGCTGCAAGGATCGCCCACATTTTTTTTGGGTTGGTTTTGACTTCTTGAATGAATGTTCGTTGTGCATCTGCAACACTGAACCAGATGTGGTCAGCGGCAGAGGTGACGTTGACTTTCCACTTGTTTCTTTCCCTCCTTTCATCTGAGGTGACTTTCGTAGGGTCTAGAGGGGAAGGTGCAGTTTCGTCATTGTCAAGGACATACGCTACTCTGTGCGTGGCCAGATGGGCTAGCATGTTCGTGGACCAATCTGTGTAATTGGTGGCGTTCAGCAATTCAAATGGCTCGTCTTTTGTGATCATGGCGAAGGGTTGGTGGATTATAAAGTCAGTGATGTGAATTAGAGCACGGGGCCCATAACCTGTGGAATTTGGCAGTAGTTCACAATAGTTCTGAGCAAGAGATGATGATAGTTATATCACATGACTACAAACTACAGTAGAATACTAACTTGGAAAGATGTTCTCAAGTAACTACGAAGTCAAATAAAATGGACACTCCTTTCCTCATATGATCCTCCTAGCAGATGTACTCTGTCTGCTCAATACAAGCTTTGCATCCTCGTATCATTGTCATCATATCATTGATATGGCATGATTTCCAACTGGTAATCAGCAACTAGTTTGCCGATTTTGCTCTCATGGTCATCCTGGACGTCCATTTGCTTGTCTAATTTGCCACTTTGTGGCTCCTCCTCCCCTTCTTGAGCACTCCCCGAGTGCTCAACCACTTCTTCTAACCATGCATCTGCTATGCATGGTTTATTCTTCCATTGTGGGCAATTGGGCTTGATATGCCCAACTTGACCACACTCATAGCACATTAGCTCTGTGCTGCATCCTTGACCTCCTGAACCTCCAGGAGGTTTCTGTGGAGGGCGAGAAGCGGCAGGAGCTCCTGCTCCTGCTCTTTGTGTAGCATGTACCCCTGTTTGGGGTACACTTGGCCTTATCTCTGCTTGAGGTCAAGCATTAGGTGGAGGATATATCATCTGCTTTGCTGCAGGGCAGCTAGACAAACTTGTTACAGCCTGACTTTGACTATTCATCAAAAGTGGCTTTACCTGTGGCATGTGAGCACTGCTAGACTCTGTCTTACATGACCCAATGTCATATTGGGATGCATCCTCTACAGCCTTTGCGGCTTCATACAATTCAGTTATTGAACTGAATTCTGTCATGTAGCCTAATTTTAGGACTTCATGGTGCAGCACTTCTCAACACTGCTACGAACCATTTGCAGATTGTGTACTCATCAGGCAGGTGTATCATCCATGCTGCATACTTTTTAATGTTGTTCAGAAATTCCTGAACAGTTCTAGTCCCTTGCACAATGGTGTTGAACTTGTTTGATGCATGTCTGTGCGTGAGTGCATGTAGGAATCACTGTTGTAAACCAGTGATTGCACTCTCAAGGGTCCAATTGATTACGACTCGATCATGACGCTCAATATTTTGAGTGTACCACTCCAATGCCTCACCTTTGAGGTGAGTGCCCAAATAGTTCAACTGGAGTTCTGTGCTGGATGGACCCAGTAGGCTATTCATGCCTAGCCATCTCAGGATTCCTGAGATGAAGTTCTTGAACTCTTCAAGATCTGCTTTCCCAGCATACTCTGCTGGGTGAGGTAGTTTTACTCCAGCTTTAGCAAGCACAGATTTATTGGGCTTGCTGTCCTTGTGTTTCTCAAGGGCAGCTTGCACCATCTTTGCAACTCCATCTACATAAGTAGATGGTCCTCCTACTACCTCCTGAACCCTCCATTCAGGATCTGTCACTGCTAGCGATACCACATGTGGTATCACTTGTATCTGCCTGTGCAAGCAGGCCCGCAGGGGATGTGATTACCCATGTCCTGATGCACTGGTGGATTGACAATGTCTTTGTCAATCTGATACAATGGTTGACATTTGTCAGCTGTTAAAAATGCATCCCTCAGTCTATGACTGCTGCTGAGGGAAGATTGAGCCACTCTCGCTGACTCAATCAACTTGTTGAAGGCATTGCCTTCAACTCTGGCAATATATGCCTCCTTGACTAGATTATCTGCATGTTTCACACAGAGTTCTAGCGCACAGTGCTTCCATCACACTGCCTTATGTTCAATCCTATCCTAGTGATCAAACTCACGTTCAAGACTACTATGAGTGCTAGTCGTGGTACTGACACTATCAGCGTCAGACTTCATCATCTCTTGCAGTGACTGTTGGGTCACTGCCTTGAGCACTTCTTGTTCATTGTACATTTGTTTTGATCTGTGAATTCCTTCACAGATATTTTCTCTATCGCAAGCCTCTAGCTCACATTAACAGTTCCATACCATCTCCTAAGGTTTGGAGTTAGTTCACAGTGTCATCCGCTGCACGAGCTGCCTCAGCCGCACGTTGGCTCACTTCACATGTAGTATCTACATGTCTATGGCTCTCTTTGAGAGCTGTAATCATCCAGGCAATGTGTTCGGTTGTACAATCATATCACTGGGTTTCTTCATCCTGGTGTGCTGAACCATGTTCTACTGTCCCTGTTTGGGACGGTGAACTTCACGATCTGCAATGTTCTTGGACATGCGGAAGCTGAGATATTTGCACTCCTGGCGAATTGTCTGTGTCACTCATCAGCACTTCTCTCAACTCATTGAGAGATGATCGTAACTTCGACCTGGTGAAAGTTCTTTTTGTTTTCTTAACAGGCAATATCTCGTCCGTTTCTGATTCCTCCAGTGCGGATCTCATTAGATCCACCAATACTCGCTTTCAACTCATTGAGTCGGAAGCTACAGGTGTCATAGTTCTACAAGCACTAGATATCCTCATCAACATTTCTGCTTGCCTGTCCACATCGTGGGCAGGCTCAACTCTCCTGTCTGGGCCCTTTGCTGTGGCTCCAGATGTATCTGGATCCTCTCCAGATCTAAATGCTCGGCTTTGCATTCTTATCAAAGTCATAGATCTCTGATCTATCAGCCACTCTGTGGCATTCTTCTAATAATGTAGAAGACTCAACAGTAAACATTTGTTTACTGTTTCTGAAGATTCTGGCAAGTGTTAAACTCGTCAGTTTGGCTAAAAAGATTGGTTTGATCTTTTTTGGGTTTATCGCAGTGCTGCCAATATAATTGACAGTCAAAAAAGTGTAAAGTTTTACTTTATCACGCAATACAGACTGAGCCAATAATATTTATTGGTGTCTGCAATGTACTGTGGTTACAAGTAAGTTCTATCTGCTTATCTAATTACTTGTGGACAACTGTATAGTTGTCTACTATCTACAAGTGCCCCTAGTGGGCAGCTTATATAATACAACCCACAAGTCACTAGAGTGACTTGTATACTCTAGATAGTAGCATATATGCTACTATTATATGTACTTTCTTACAGTGCAGCATAAACAAAAAAGAATAGATGTGAGAAAAAGAAAAGAAAAAAAAACATCCCCCACTGTGAGAAATAAGCCCCCACTGACGAAGGTACTCAAAACAAGTTAAAATGTGAATCCCAGCCTCTAAAAATGTCTCCGCACCATGACAACATTCGCGTAATTACTGAGGCTAGATGTATTGGTGTTGGATGACAAATTGTCATCATAATGTTCAATGGCAGTATGACTCTTGAGCGAGCATTGGGGTTTTCATCATTTCTTTGCCATCCTAATGACCTTGTCCTTGACACTTTGAGGCATATCGGCAATGCAACGTGAGGATCAATGACCAGGCCTACCACATCAATGACAGACGTCCTTGTTGCTTGGATTGAGCCAATCATACGAATGTGTATCATCCAAATTGCTGTCTGTGTCTGAGCTTAAACCCTTTTTCTTTCTCAATGTTTTTGGCTTGACCATTTGTTGCTGCATTTCGCATGCATGGCACTTTCAGATGGTTTGTCATCCAACTCTCCAGTAAGTGCCGGCTCAGATGTTTGCGTGGTGAGAAGTGTGCGAACAAAAGTGAAGGATGGATTGAGATTCATGAGAATTGAATTGACTACATCTGTAGTGGCAGCTTCATGGCCAAGTGAAGTGAGTGCTTCAGCCACATTGATGATATCTTGAATGTACATCAATATGGGCTTTGCAATGTCATGTGTCAGGTTGTAGAGGCGTTTTTTGAGTTCAAAATGGGTTGCATGTGAATCTTTCCAATATTCAGCTTTGAGACTCAGCCAGACTGTATTTGCCATTTGCAGTGGCAATGTATGCTTGAAGTGCACAGAACGAATCACATTGGACAAAATGGTTTTGTATAGTGCTGACCTTGCACAATGGTCTGCAGCAAGCCATGCCGAGTTGTCAGTTGTCAATACTGACATGGTTGATGTGCCATTGATGTGCGACATGAAATCTGTGTCTTCTCCAAAGGTCATGTTGAATTTGGTGACCCATGGTGCATAGTTATTGCCATTGAACTTGTTCTGTTTGTCAAATGTTCGAAGGAGCTCGAAAACTGTTGGTGGCATGTTGGGTGTGTGTTGTGAATGAAGTGCAAAAAGAATGTAGTGAAAAACATTGTGGAAATTGATGTTCTAGTTTGTGCAGGTGGGGCCCATAACCTGTCAAGACTGGGAGATGTGCGAGGGCTGACCAACAAGGAAAAGCTGACCGAAATATATGTGTACGCAGTGGATTAGGACAAGCCGCCATGTATGTATGCAATTATCTAAGCAACTATACTAGTTGCTGCGCCCAGAGCTGCGCCAGCTCCTGACATTTTGACCTGACCCTGACAACACTGACCATTACAGCCATCTGCAGAAAGTCATGTGAGGTAAGTGTCTCAACCAACCCCATCTAAAACACAAACATTAATGTGCAATCTTTAAAAGACATTTTTGTAATATCCTAGCTATATTTTGTGTTTTTTTTTTTTTCAAACACGATATTCTGCTTCACACTGGGGAAGTGCTGAGTTGCCCATCACAGAACACAGGCACTTCCCAAAAGCAAATGATTTTTTATTAGCAAGTGGTTGTGGGGATGTTGTTGGAATACATCTCTAGTTGTCCAATCCAAAAAAATTTCTATATTCAAAGTGTTGCCACTGGCAGAGCATCATGATATGATACCCCCCCTGGCGCGGCATCTTGCAACAAGCCTCTCCCCCGGAGATTGTAGCTCTCCTACAAGGCTTGCGCCGAACCTAAGGGTAACCCAGGTGAAATGCGCGTCGATTTGACGTCGAATTCATCAACGTGAAACCCCTTGATCTACCAATAGACTACTATACACAACACAGCTGCATGTTTAATTTCTTCTTTGACAGCCCTATCCTCCATTCCCACCGCAATATCCTACAATCTATCTAAAACATCACTGTCAGTCACAAATCGCCACCACACGGACATGCACAAATCAAACAGCACACAATAAAACAAAGAGGGAAGCAGGCAGCAGAGAAAGGAAAGGTAAAGCATGGCACTAGTACTCACTGACGTTCCCCAAATCCCTACACGCCTCCTTGACGCGCTCCGAAAGCGTCTTCTCTCCCTCACGCACCCACACGCGGGGGTCATAGTACTGTAGAATAAATTCACATTAGCATCGCGGTACACTGCGGCGAGAGAAAGGATGAAACGGGAGAGGCACCTTCTTATTTGGCTTGTCGGCACCTTCGGGGTTGCCCACTTGCGTCGCGAGGTAGTCCTTCTTGCTCTGGACGAAGTCACGGATGCCGGAAAGATAGGCGAATTGTGTGTCTATTCCCAGGCAGGAGAAAGTCAAAAGTATAGGTAGGTGGGCAATATTAAGTGTGATGGAGTTAGGAGGGACCGTAACCGAGGTGTAGGAAGATGTATGAGTAAACGATACTTGTGAAGGGTCTTCCGAGGGAACGCACCAGTATCGACGTTCATTTTGACGACGCCGTTTTCGACGGCAGTGCGGATCTCCTCTTTAGTCGAACCGGAACCGCCGTGGAAGACGAGGAATCTGACCCAAGCACGCACGCATCAACGTTGGAACAAAAAAAACACCACCATGCGCGGCACTCACAGGGGCTTCTCTCCCTTCTTTCCCAACTTCTCCGCGACGTGCGCCTGATGCTTGCCGAGGAGTTCTGGGCGAAGCTTGACATTACCGGGCTTATAGACACCATGAACGTTGCCGAAGGCGGCGGCGATGCTAAAGTTCGGGGAGATCTGACGGGGGGTGCGTGAGTGAGACGGGTGGGAATGCGTGTAAAGGGCCCGGAAGGGATAAAAGAAAGAAAGAGCTGAAAGGGAGAAGAGAAGAGAAAGACATCAAACGCAACACACCTTGCTCAATGCCTCGTACACCTCCCAAATATCCTCCGGCTGCGTATATAAGCTCGCATTATCTACACCGGTATTGTCAACGCCGTCTTCCTCGCCGCCAGTGATGCCGATCTCCATCTCGAGGAAGATATCCAGCGGGGCAAGCTTGGCTAGATACTTCGCACAGAGGGCAATATTCTCGTGTTTGGGCTCTTCGGAGAGGTCAAGCATGTGGGAGCTGGAAGTGCGCGCGCATGGGGTTCAGGACGCACGTATGATTGGGAGGGATGGAGCGATGTGCGAAGGGTGGAAATAAGCACAATGCGATGGGATCCAGGAAGACGAAGAGAAGGCGAAACGTGAGAAGAAAGGAAAAGGGTGACGTGGGACGCGGGAACGTACCTGAACAATGGTGCACCATGTTCCTTAAAATGAGCCGCGTCCGCTTCGAGCACGCCGTCAAACCAAGGGAGGAGTTTGTGTGCGCAGTGGTCAGTGTGGAGGACGACGGGGCTGGAGTAGATGTGCGAGTTAGCACCACCTCGATACGAAGACAATATCGAAACGCATGATCCACAGCTAAATCCACAGGAAATGAAACGAAACGACGAAATAGAAATCCAGTTAAACAGACGTGAAACACGAGTGAGAATGACAAAATGCGCGCATGCACTGCCAGACGTGTAACATGACCATTCAAAATAGCACTCACATGCCATAACTCGCCGCGACGGTCCTCACATGCTTCGCAGCCGCAATGGCTCCGACAATACTGGCCTCCTGCTTCCCATTCGGGAGCCCCTTGCCTGCGAAGTAGGCAGAGCCGCCCTGGGAAGCCTGGAGAATAATGGGAGCCTTGATGTCGCGCGCAGCTTCAAGGACTGCGTTGGCGGTAGAGGAAGAGGTGATGTTCTAGGGAAAGTGAGACTAACGGACTGGAGAGAGAATGCGGGGACTAACGATGGACTGGGTGTATATAGGGCGGGCTGTGGTTAGGAAGGTGGTGCATGGGGGTAGAGACACGTACAGGGATTGCAAACTAGGAGGAGGATGAGCGTTGATCTCAGAGGATGCGAGGCTCACTGACCTGATTCGTGCGCGCGTACTCGAAGAGCTTCCTTGTTTGCTCACCCGTCAGAACACCTGCCTAGGACTCAGATCAGATCACCGTCGGATCCGAGACTCGACGACGTACTGGAACAACGTCGAGAACGCCCATGGGATCGATGGAAAGTGGTGGTGCTGGGAAGGTGACGATGAGCCTCTATTGCGCTTCTGCTCTGGGCAGCGCTTGTTCTTTCGGCCGTGCACTCGCTCCGCAAGTAGCCGATGTCGGGGCTCCGCTGAGCCACACCTGCACGCGTCGTCGCGGTCTTCGCCGCCGACGAATGGCCCCGCACGCATACCGGACCGCCGAGGAAGAGGCCTCCGTGCTGCACGGGACGATCACCACGGGAGATCCTCGTTTGGATCGTGTGCTCGGTGGCGGCATCCATCCCGGAGTCATCACAGAGCTTGCTGGCGAGAGGTTCGCATCGCAGTCGTATCCCGTACATTCACTCTTATTCTGTCTTCCTCGTAGTGCTTCCGGAAAGACTCAGTTTGCTCTTCAAATGGCCTTGTTCGTCCAACTCCCTCTCGCAGAAGGCGGCCTGTCGGGTTCAGCCTGCTACTTGACTACAAACGGTGTCCTCCATACCTCTCGCCTCCTCGAAATTGCACAACACCACCAGCTCACCATCTCACATAACTACACCTTGGCCAACATCCACACCCGTTCCATTTCCTCGCTCCCCGAGCTCGAACACATTCTCTCGCAAGGCATCCCGACTCTTGCCCAACGTCTGTCCGAATCCTCGTCAACTCACCCGCTGAGTCTCCTCGTACTCGACTCTATAGGCGCGTTGTTTCGCTTTGACTCTGACAGACAAACCACTTCCAAGATATTATTCGACCGCTCACGCAAAATCAACAACATTGCTCTGCTGTTGCATCGTCTCGCAAGCACATATCATCTTGCTGTCCTGGTCATCAACGAGGTCAACCCCACGTTTGAGCCCACCCCGGCGTCTGAGCCAGCCCCAGCCCCTGACAGGATATTGTATTCCGAGCAGGCAAAGTGGTTTTCTAAAAACGACAGCCATCCAAGCGAGGGGTGTAATGAAGTTGGTCTGGGATTGGTCTGGGCCAACCATGTTGGAGTTCGAGTGGTGATCACGCGGACAGGTCGCCGAAGACATCTCCCAGAGGCAGGTGACGATGTGAAGAGACACCACTACGAGAACGGCCAAGAGGGAACACTAATACGTCGATTATCTGTTGTATTCTCCAGTGTCTCGCCCCCGGCTTCCATTGATTTTGTTATCTTACGATCCGGAGTTGTTTCTGTGAATGAAATAGCCTATACCGCCCTGTACGTAGAGCCGAGTGAGAAATAATTGTACGTGTGCGGCTCGGGGCGGAGAGGGCCGAACGGGCGGCATCAAAAACGGTATTGCCAGAGTTAGTACCTAACTTTGTAAATCAGCCTCTACCTTAGGCTCGCAGTCATGTCGACTTTTAATCCAACACCGGCTGAAATTGCCCTCACCTCCCAGGTGTTCACTCTTGCTGATCCTCAGGGCCTTGGCATCGTCACTGGCGACACCGCCGTAAAGATTCTTTCGGGCGCAAACCTATCTCACGCCGTCCTCGGTGAAGTTTGGACAATTGCGGACAAGGACAACAACGGTTTCCTCACCAAAAAGGGCGTTGCAATAGCTCTGAGGCTGATTGGCTATGCCCAGAAGGGCGAGTCCGTTGCTGAGACCCTCTTGGATAAACGTGAGCAGCGTTCCCCGCATGCGCCGTATTACGCGTTCTCTAATCCCAGAACTCGCCCGGGACTTTGTAGCAGGACCACTTGCACATATTGATGGCGTGTCTAAACCTCCTGCGGCTAGATCTCCAGCGCCATCCAGCCCTACTCCTCAATCCCCTTCCTTAAACCCCAGTTCTACGCTCCCTCAGCTAACGCAGGGAGATAAGACCAAATTTCTGAAACTATTTATTGGTTGCGGGCCTGTTAACGGAATGCTGACTGGTATGTCGTACTTAAATCTATGATGCGGGTGCAAGTAATTGTGCTACTGCATGACTTCAGGGGAGAAAGCCCGTGACGTGTTCGTCAAGTCCAAATTGCCTTATGAGAAGCTGTCGCACATATGGTCAGCTGATTTGGGCTCTCTAACGCGATGACTTGTTTACGCATTTCTTGACGCTAGGGCTCTCGCCGATAGCAAAACACGCGGAGCCCTCGACAGTACAGACTTTACCATCGGAATGTATCTTATTCAAGCATGCATGACATCTCCATCTCTCACTCTTCCACTCACACTCCCTAATTGGATTTACATTCAGGCCGCGCAGAGTTTGGACGGAAACGCGTCGGCAGTAGTTAGTCACGCTACGGGGGGCAGCGCGTCAGTCTTAGGCTCTCCGGTGCAAAGCTATTTTCCCCGCCAGCATACTGGTTCTGGAGCGGCCGCCTTGGGATCAAGCGCCATCAAGACACAATACACCGGGCAACAACCACTGTCTCCAACCACAACTGGCTTCTCAAGAACATCTGTCTCGCCGCCACCTCCCGTTACCAACACTCGACCCTTCGCACAGCCGTGGGGCGTTTCAGCAGAATCCAAAGCCTCTTCAGATGGATACTTCGACAATCTGGATTCTCAACGCCGAGGATATATCGAGGGCGATGTAGCCGTACCATTCCTGGTGGAATCTAATCTCCCTGAGAACGAATTGGCTCAAATATGGTATGCAACTTTCCACCTCATGCCAACCCCTTGGTACTTAGCCATTCCTCAGGGATCTTGCAGACCTCAGTAACGACGGTCGTCTGACTCGTGAAGGGTTTGCTGTAGCATTGCATCTCATCAAATCAAGATTGGCCGGAGCCGAGATTCCCTCCATTTTGCCATCGTCCCTTGTCCCTCCCTCGATGAGACCGTTCCAACCCGCGACAACAGTATCAAACCCACAACCACAGCTAGATCTTCTCCTGGACGACACACCTCCTTCCTCGGCGATACAACCTCAACATAGCAGCGGAAGCGGAAGTGTGCAATCGACACCGTCCAGAGTCACAGGTCATAATACTGGAAACAACGCTCTTTCCCCACCATTCCAGAACGCATTCTCGTCGTCTGCGCAGACACAGCACTTCTCCACATTCACTTCAGGTAAGTGATTTCCCGATTCCCTCATTTATTTATTGTCTTGACGTATTCCATTCAGCCATGAACAGGGATCTCTTAGATGACGATGACGAGACATCTAAAGCTGATAATCTGCCCGATAACTCTGCCGAAATCGGTAACTTGCGAAACCAACTTTCGTCAACTACCCGCTCTCTTGAAACCACCCAAGCAGAACGCACTTCCACGGAACAGCAAGTGACGCAGCAGGCACTGCAGCTCTCGCAACTTCAGACCCAACTGTCCTCTGCCAGAGCTTCCTTTGATACTGAATCGCAACTTTTGGCTTCTCTTCGACAAAGGCTAAGTACACAGCGGACCGAAATCCAGAAGTTGCGCGAGGAACTCATCACGGCTGAGAGCGAGCTCAGCGCCACGAAAGTGGAGAAAGCTGAAGTGGAAGGTTCTGTGCTTCGGGACAAGGAAGATGTTAGGGAGTTGCAGCGAAAGATGAAAGAAGTTGGGTTGCAGACAGAGGCGCTCAAGGCGAGTATAGAGAAGACCAAAAAGGACGCGAGACAGCAAAAAGGGCTGCTAGCCATTGCGAAGAAGCAATTGGCTACATCAGAAGCGGAGAAGGTGAAATCCAGCAAGGAGCTCGAAGCCGCACAAAAAGAACTCGATGATGTGCAGAAGGAGAAGGAGACTGTTGAAGCTCAGATTGCCGAGCTTGAGCTTGAAACCAACGCTACCCCGTCCTTGCCCCACGAACCCACGCGTAATGAGCATATCGCCAGTCCCGCTCCGTCTGCTTTTGCAGCGGGAATCCCATTGCCTGATACTCCTCATTCCACAACTCCCCAGCCTTCCGCCGCACGGCAAAGCACTAATCCATTTGAACGTCTGGCTATGGCCGCCACGGCTTCTACCACACCCTCTGCCCTTCCAGCATCGTCACCTCTCATCGACAACATACCCTCGAAGAATTCTTCTGATTTTGATCCTTTTGGATTTTCCTCCCCCGTAGTTGACCCTGCTGTTCCTCCTGCTCAGCCCTTGCGAACATTTACAAATGATTCCGAAGCGGTAGAGCCTAATGGTGGCGTACCCGCACATTTTGCTACAAGCCCTGCATCACCGACGTCTATTCTCTCACCCAACAATGACCTTCCATTTTTGACGCCACCTTCAACTGCGAATCCAGAGGAAACTTCACATACTATCGTTAGCCCTCCGTGGGACATTTCCCACATCAGCCCTTCATCCCAACAAGAACAACTATTTCCAGGAGCGTACCCGTCAGCGGTGGAAGATGAGCACGTTCTGAGCCCTCTGCGTGAAATAGAAGAGACAAGCTCAGACACCAGTGATAGCGACGACGAACCATTAGGGATTAAGGCAATTACCTTGAAGAATGAGGGGCATGGGTCATCTGATGTTGTTCCCCCGGTCAAAGCAGATGATAACCATGTAGTATCAGGATTAGATGCATCCACGTCTTCCAAGAGTGCCTTCGATGATACGTTCGGTGTTACTTCCCGTCCGACCAACCCCCCTGTGGCCACAAAAGCGTCGCCTACGACATCTGGTAAATCATCCCCCAGGCGCAGCCGGTCTCCTGGACGCGCGCTTTCGACTCGCACTCTCAGTTCACACTCTATCGCGGGGGCCATGGACCCCTTCGGCGCCTCTAGTTTTTCACAGACTCCATTGGAGCCCCCAGCAGGAGAGGTTGCACCACCACCAACCATTGAAGCCGTGCTAGGGCCCACCACTAACCCTCCTATTGCCTCCAATATCAACGATTTCGACGAAGCTCTTGGAAAGCTTCCTAGTTCCACCAAGAATGCCTCTTCGGCTTTTAAATTCGATTCTGCATTTGATGATAATTTTGATTTTTCTTCATCTGCGGGCGGAGGCAGCACGGTGGTGCAAAATGGAGCTTTTGATGTACCTCATATTGAGACTACCGCGGCGGCTTTCCCGCCTGTGTCCGCGCCTCTTACTCCCACGAAGCCAGCAGAGGCCGCTTTCCAAACTACAGGCATCTCTACTGCCCAGACAAACATACCTTCGTTCGATTCCTCTTTTCCATCTCACCCCTCGGGTTCTACGAATGGTGCACCAGTGGTATCGTTCGATGACGCATTTGGATTGAACGCCTCCATTGTTGCAAATGGTAACGGGCAACACGTCGCTTCCAATGAGGGTGAAGGACCACTTGGCGGCTTTGGGGGTACCTTTGAGCCTCCTGCTGGGAATTCTTTCTCAGTAGCCGAACCCCCGAGACCTGAATTAGCAGAAGCTCGATCACCCTCGCCTCCTCCTCGACTTACGACCCCTACGATTCGTTCAGCATCTCCCGCCCAACCACGGGTTTCCTCAAGGACGACGTCGCCAACCCCGCGTGCATCCTCTCCAAGAGTGCGTGCGCTCTCCAACACTAAAGCCTCGTCCTCAGAGAATAAAACGGATATGCCTTCTAAACACAAATTGAGCGTACGTTAAGAGTGTTAGCGGGCGCTCGATGCTCATGTTTATCTTACTCCAGATCCGGTTTCCATTCGGGCGGAAGGACAAATCCAAGGACAAGGAAGAGAAACGTGGACATTCTCAGGGACACCAACAACTTACTGAGCCGCAACAATTCCTCTCGCCTGTGCCGGAACCGCCACAGCCAGGTACCCTAACGCCCGCAGTTGAAGATGATGCTGAACCCGTAAAACAATTAGCGGCTATGGGGTTTTCCAGGACGCAGAGCATTGCAGCCCTGGAAACACACGGATATGATATGCAGAAAGCTCTTAACAGTCTCTTGGGCGCTGCTTGAGAGGAGTTGACCTAAATTAATTAATACAACTAGGTACCTTGTACTTGCAGAACATTATTGAATTCACGTGACCACTCCTTTCCTGTAACAAGCTGCACGCTGCAGTACTGCCTCTTGGCCCCTTGTAAGCTAGACTCACCTCCACTTGGAGACCCAACAAAAGGACAGCGTGCACGCTGTCTCTTGGTGGGTCTCAGTGTGTGAAGCCTCAAACCTCAGACATGTTGGTATATTCCTACAATATTGCACCCTAGTTGACAAACGTCTCTAGATTGATGACGCCCTCTTTTTCTGTATTTGCCCTTGGATCTGGTGGTGGCCCACTTGAAACTAACCTTTCATCGTATGTCTGCGAGTCCTGGCTGCCTGGTTTTTTACGCCTTTATCTATAATCCAGCTATTTATGCAAAACCTACGACACGACATGGGAGGGAGATGTTTTCGCACTGGAGGCCGGTGGGTTTGAACATTCGCTATATTTCTACTAATCTACCAAGACATCTGCTCAAAAAAAGGACAAGTAACAGGCTCTGGGATCGGTATGCTTTCGCACCTACTGCGCAACGATAATGAACTGCTATCGTACTTTGGCTTTGAACCATCTATGCATTCCACATTGGCTGCTTCACGTGTATTTTCGGCGATACGGTATGTCGCGGTTGTTCTATTTCCTCCATACGCTTAAGGCTCCTCACGATCAGTACCTACCTGGTAACTCATTCCCATCTGGATCATATAAGGTTGAATCTTTCGCTGTTAAAGCAACTATTTTGAGCATAATTAACACTGGCGGTAGTGGCCTTGTTCTTTCTGCTGGGTCTTTTCCAGGATGCAAACGAAAGCATATCGCAGCCGTAGAATCCGTCCTCAATGACATCGAGAATGTTTTTTCGGGCCGTCTTTGGCCAAAATTAGCAAGTCGACAAGAGGATGATGACGATGTTCCCTACTTATTGACTTCGTGAGCATATCAATCTATTAAGTGAATGAAAAGGCTGCACATATGAACATCGTTTTCTTCAGCCTTCAACATCAGTATCAGCATCTATGTCCAAATGTGTCCGTTCGTGCAATGCCTATTACCCATGGTAGAAGCTGGACCGATGCGAGCCAGCCTTACGAATCCACTGCTTTTTTCATCCGCCACAATGTGACTAAGCGTCAGTTTCTTTTCTTTGGGGATGTCGAACCAGACTCTGTATCTGTCAAGCCTCAAACCATAGCAGTATGGAAAGCAGCAGCCCGTCTGGTCCCAAATCAGTTAAACACAATTTTTCTCGAATGTTCATGGCCCTTAGATCGGGACGATGCCCTTCTTTTTGGACATCTTTCCCCAAGGCATGTCCTGCATGAGCTTGAAGCTTTCGCAGATGAGGTACTCAACTTTCAGAGGCGAGAAAATGGCGCAACCGCCTCGAAGAGACAACGCACTGGTAGAACTGGTGCTTTGAAAGGCTTGACACTATACGTCATACATGTGAAAACAGCTTTGAACGATGTAGCTGATCAGAGCCAACTAGTTGCTCGTCAAATCCAAGCTTTAGTCGAAACACAGGAGCTTGGAATAAAGATAACGGCTGTGACTCAGGGTATGCGCATAGGTGGGAAGCTCTCCTTTGAATATCCTTCTTGAGCTTATTTTGATCACAGAGATATAATTGTTATCCTCATATATCACATTTAATCGTTCAGTCCCATTGTGCTCTCAACCTCTGTATAAATACGTTTTGTATCTTCATACATATTCTTTCTCGAAATGCTTACGGAGTCACATGACGCATGATTGCACGCCACCGAAAGTCTACCGGCGGAAATATGAAATATTACGCCCCTCGGCTCATTGAAAAAGATGTGACAAAAAAATGCAACAGTGGAAAATATAATCATGATGATGCGTATAGCTTTACAACTCCATCCGCTCCAGCACTGGCAAGAAAAGGTAGTGATGGGTGGAATGCTACATCCAAGACGCCCTCGCGTGCTTTCTCTCGATGACTCGTGGTTTCTTGCACACAGGCACGGGAGTTAAGCAAATCCCAAAATCGAACCGAACAGTCATGTCCACCCGAGACAAGTGAGAATCCAGCTGGGTCGATAGCTAGCGTTGTCACCGAATCTAGATGCGCTAGCATCGAATGTGTACATTGCCCTGAAAACGAGTCAACTTGATGATCCATAGAGCACACCAGATGGACGTACCAGTTGTAATATCGAATAATCGAATGTATTTATCCTCGTGTGCGGTGACAAGGAGCGGCATTGTAGGATGCGAGGCTAGTTTGTTGATTTGACTCGCAGGCGTTCCATCTGTAGTGACGTGATCTAGCGAACGGCATCTCTCTACAGAAGAAGACGAACCATAGCTCATATCACTTTGCAACCTACCAACTTCTTTGCCAGTGTCAATGTCGAAAATTTTGACGACAGCGTTACGATACGCGACTGCAATCCTCTTGAGGTCAGTTTTCAATGCTTCAACAGCCGCAGCACCCAACGGTTCCTCAGTTTTCTCGTTGGTTCCATCATCAGCCCCGAGACCCCCATAACCCCAACTGAGGCGTAATGCTCCAGCCGATGCTGTCAATCCAACGTCCCAGACCTTAACGGCGCCATCGGCTCCGCAACTGACAAGAACGCTTTCATCGCGCACTAGTGCGAGGTCCCAGACTGCATCGGTGTGTCCAACCAACACACCTTTGGACCGCGAGCTATCAAACGCAGCGTAAGTTGTGTGATTGGGGCCGGGCAAACGCCAAACGTGTATGGTTGAGTCCAGTGAAGCAGAATACAGCAAATGTCGCGATGTTGAGTAGACCAGTCGTGTAATGGGGGAAGAGTGACCCCGCAGGGTTAATTGTGGCTCAATCTCGGTTTTTGCGCCAGAACTAATGGATTTCAGATATCAATATGCCCGGACGAACGAAAGGATGGTCTTACGCAGATGGAGCAAGGCTCGCCGCATCAATTCGCCAAATTTTTACAGTACAATCATCACCGCCTGTGGCAAGCGACATGTCTTGAGCATGAAACGCAATGGCTCGTACGGCGTCCAAGTGACTGAAAACAACAGGCGAGATCGATCCATGTAGGAGGCAAGGGAGTGATTGGTGGCTCACTTTCGCAACGTCCTTCTGGCCCTCCACACCTTGCCTCCATTACCCTCTCCAGTGACGTTTACTTCTTCTGCTTCTCCGTCGTCTTCATCTGCCTTGCTGTCATCTTCATCTTCCGGTTGTCGTCCATCCCATGACGCCGCACCTGTTGCGACAACATTGGGATGATGATCATGAGAGACACTGGTGTCATCCAAGCTCCTCGGATGTGCGTTTTGAGATGCTTGTCGCATTGCTTTCAATTGTTCTCTCCACTCGCCAGCTTCATCCGGACGAAAAATTGCCGTAAGTTGAGAAGGCTCATTATCTGACAATGGCACTTGTTCAGACTCCAAACGGTCTGGTGTTTTGTCGTCTTGCAGTTGCTGAGGAAGTAGCTGTATCTGATGCGCTTCTTGAGGAGGTAGGTGTTGGGGTAAAGGTGGGGGCGGTTGCTGATGTGAGGCTGCACCTCGATCGAGCTGAACCGGTGCGGCGATAGTTGCCGAAGGTGGCGCAGTCGAAAGGTTCGTCCCATTCATCGAGGGAAAGTCTTTGTTGGTTTCTGGAGGATTTTTGCCCATAAGTCCGGGACCGGCAATGGGTAAATTACCAGTGTCGGGAACAACTTTTCGCGGGCGACCATTGTAAGCAGACTGATCAAAGGGAGGTAAATTCGGAATCGACACGGGCAGAGACGAATTGCTGAGTAGCGGTCGGTTTGGCAATGGATTCAAAGCTTGTGTAGAAGTTAGATACGTAATTTCTTGAAGACATCTAAACATGATATATTACGTCCTCTGAAGCACAGCCAAGGATACAACTCACTGCTTCAGGTAGTCTTTGCTTCTTTGACGACTTCTTGGATCACGTCCCGGCGGTGGTTTTCCAATACCAGCCAACGCAGCGGGATTTGTGGGAGCGCTAGAAACGCCTCCCCACGTCTGAGGTCTCCCGCCAGAAGGAGGGGCGCCGTTAGGCATGCTCCCTAACGACCCATGGTCAGGCAGGGGCGAATCTAAAGACGGAAGATCAAGAGTTAGAGGTCTAAAGAATATAGGTGAACGACTGACCATCACTGCGTGGGGAACTGGAGCCACTTCCATCTTTGGGAGGTGGTTGGGTATCTTCTTTTTGGGAGACCTGCGGCTGGGTAACATTCGCTTTGGCCGAGGACGTGGCTGATTGCTGATTCAACTGCTTGGTGCTGCCAGGGCGACATAAACGACGATACTCTGCGTGGGGAGGTAACACATGGTCAACGCACCGTTCCATGCGAAGAGCGTATTCGAGCATTTTTATGCGGCGCGCAAGGTCGAGTCTGATATTCTCAAACGATCGACGTTCGCCTTCAAGTAAAGCTATTCGGGCCTGAGGAACGTGCATTGGGAAGGATACGACACGAAACGAATATGATGGGCACATACTCTCATCTCTGCGCGTTCAATCTCCCACTCATTCCTGTCGCGTTCATATCTTCTCCATTCTGTCTGAAGGAAATGTAAAACACTAGAGAGGGTAAAATCCTGGCCACTCTGCGGTGGAGGAGGTTGAGTAGGTCCCTGCTGGTTGTGGTTTGGCTGCTGCTGCTGGTGATTCGGGTTGAGTCCTTGATGTTGCTGCTGTTGTTGGTGATGATTTGGGTTGAGCTGGTGACCCAGCATTGGCAGACGAATGGTAGGGGTCGATTGAGGTGGGTTTGACGGGTTCATGATTGAACGAGTGCATTAAACTCCGACAGACATGTACAAATTAGCCTCAAAGCAAGCAACATCCATGTTCTACACTAAGCACAGATTCTGAATCGACTCTCTATGCATTCCGCACCGCTGCCTCATTTCTTCCCAGATCTGTGTGCATGCTTTCATGAACAGTGAACACCTACTGCAAGGAAGGAAACATACTTCTTAAGCCCCGCTCCCAGGGGACCGCCTACACGTGTTGCATCAGTACCAGCGTCGCGTTTCACTCATGCATTTCACACACCTTTCGCAGCTGCAACAGCACATACTGTGTTCAAAGCACATTCCCTTTAAGCAAGGCGTAAACGCGCACCTCGATCTTTCGCAGCCTTTAGGGCCGCTGCATCCTCTTTCTGTTTCTGCTTGAACGCCTTGGTTTCCTCATCCTGCCTCGAACGTCAAGACAGTCCTGTGCATTTCGTGATTATCAGACTGACATCTTCCTTTTTCTCTTGCTTTGGTGCCTGTCGCATCGTTGAGTACTCTCCGACATGACAGCGGCGCCCTACACACCTTCAGAGGCTTCAATTTACCGCCTACGAACAGTGGATCAGCTTTGGGTCCTACTGGACACACACAATGGTGCCTACCTTGTCTTCCAGACATCTGTAGATGATAGAGAGAACTTGAGAGGATCGATTGTGCTAGCGGGGTTCCAACTGCCTTGGCTCACGCTGCTTCCATCGTTATGCGGCCATTCCTCGCGTGTTCATTTTAACAAACCTCATTACTTATTTGCTTTGATGACAATGCGGTCCATTTTTTGGGTGATATTCGCAGTTCACCACCGAAGCAACTCCATGGTAGATCCTAAAGCACTATCTACGACCAAACCACTGGCAAGCCATACCGTGGTTGGATCACAGCGATTCACTATTCTTACATCGCCTCATGGCCGTCGTCAAGAATGTTGATTTAGATTATACTGTGTTCCTGCAGCCGTTGGACACCGACCGCCTCAAGGATCGACTCGAAACGGATATTCAGCAAAAGAGGTTTTTCTTTCAAGTTTCAAATAGTCAACAACCGAGGAAACGTTGAAAAGGTAGATGCTTTCTTTTCACGTGTGTTGGCTTTGTTTATCCTGTACCACCTGTGGTTTGTTTATAGTGTATATTCGAGCCACACTTATGGTCGATGAGAAAGGCACCTTTGTCGTCACATAAATGTCCGTTCGTGATGGCCACTT
>MU134766.1:0-51873 GCA_015039355.1 Ramaria rubella
TCTACGCTTACGTCAGCGTATTACGTCATCATCTTCGTCACTGCTACGTCCTCATCTTCGTCTTTGTTCTACCTTTGTTGCTGCTGATAGCAAAGCGCACTGAGCCGAACACCAGTGTAAGTAGCCGTGCAACGACGACACTGCTACCCACTGTCTTTTGGATCTGTTTCTGAAAGTAAACCAACAGCGGCTTGTTCAATATCACCAGCTTCAAGCGCATCACCCGCACCTTGTAACACCTGTGTGCACAGTGTCACAGCTGCCATCATCTGTATGCAGCACCCTGCTGGGTGTTCTATGGGCTTGTGTGCGTGCGGAGTTGCCGCCGCTTGCCTAATAGGTGCCGAGGCTGGGTGCTGCTGCAGCTGATGGTGGCTGTAGCCCTGTACTCGCAGGGATACCACCACTAGTAAGTACACAAACCACTGCACCATGTCCTATGCATCACATTCTTCCACACCAAAAGGTTTGCCAGTCTACCCACTACATGCATTCAACAATAGGCTCGTTTCTCCTTGTTATGCAACTGATCAATATCCAGATGCAGTTGGTAAGTCCTGACCTTCCACAGCTTCACGTATGACCCTATCTGCAGTCAAAAAAAATGCAATTGTCCCACCAGATTCTGTATGTTGGGGTGAAAGCATGGCACTCAATTTTGTGTGCATAAAGGACCTGCTTGCGTGTGAAGTCGCCGCAGTTTGTTCCATATCCGTCAGCATCGAGTCCTTCACCCACATCATACAGGTCAGTAGAGCATGTGCAGTGGTAAGTGCAGAAGTAAGCACAGAAGTAAGTAAACAGGTAAGTGCAAACATGGGCACAAAGATGAGTGCAAGGGTCGGTGCAAAGGCGAGTGTAAAGGCACGTATGAAGGTGAGTGAAGAGGTGTGCACAGAGGGAAGCACAAAGGTGAGTGAAAAGGTGAGTGCCGAGGCGAGTACAAAAGCAGGTATAGAAGCGAGCACAGATGTGGCCGGAGGTAAGTATAAAGGTAAGTGACGTGCGAAGGTGAGCACAGAGACATGGACAAAGATGAGCACAGAGGTGAGTGAATAGGTGAGTACAGAAGCTAATATAGAAGCAGCATAGAAGTGAGTGGAGAGGCAAGTAAGTACAAAAGTGAATTGAAGAATGAGCACAAATGTGAGTACAAAGGTACAGAGGTGAATACAAAGTTGTGTATGAAGGTGAGTGCAACTTGCCTTTAATCACAGTTTGCAAGGTCACACAACAAAACCCTTGCCTAGACTAGTTGAGTACCTTGAACACAGTCGCCACCCGTGTCTCACATTGGCAAACAGGTCTTGGGGGAACATCGTGGTGTGCACACACAGCCATTACAACATCATCTAAGACGGATCCTTCATTGCTGATAAAGACTGAGGGACATTTTCGCCTCTCTTGCCCGTTTTGCTACCACAGACCACAGACCTAGCAGGTGTGTTGTGCCTGCTAGTCTTTAAAACTATGCCACTGATGAGACCTAGCAGATGTTTTCGACTCACACCTGCCCTGTCCTTGTATATGTATAACTCGCACAGTTTTGTAATGAACACCTCACTTTCACTGTTTATATTCTCTTTACGCTAAATAGCGTCAGCTACATTGACCGGTCATGCTCAAACATGATAGACACCCAGTTGAGGGCTCGTTTTGTTTCACCGGTGCTCATCGCATTCCTTTCTTCCCTGAAGTCGGTGCTAATCCTGTATATGCTCTTGCAGCCATTCACATTTGTGTCAACGTGTTGTAGGATGTGTTGTAGGATGTGTTAACACATTCTTTGATGGCAGGGTCAGAGGGGAGGATGATCTAGGGGATGGGTGTGTGGGTTGACATGTTTAGGGAGTGGGCAGCGCCAATGATAGCCGGAAGGCCTCTGAGAGCCGGGTTGCCATCGACAGTGGTATGCTTGCCTGCACTGTGGGGACGTGGGCAGGGAAATGCCCACTAATTTGGAACATGCACTGGTACAGGCCGACCTCAGACTGAAAGCAAAAACATCAAGGAGAGGAGTGACAAAGACTGGCTCTTTGATGCAGGAGAGGATTCTTTTGCCGGGAAGGCTGCAGCACGCATTTTTAGATGCTAGTATGATTGTTGCAGGAAAGGGGGAGCTCAAAGGCACCTGTATTAAAAGGTTTTAAAAATGAGGACTGAGGACTGCTCATTGATCTGTGCACATGGCTCAGGATGTCTTTTAGCCTGGTTGAGTCGGTGCCGTCTTCACTGTGACATGAAAGTGACCTCTTGCACAAAAACTGCACTCCAAACATTAGCCCCAGGAACCAACAACATACCTAGGTGAAGGCCTTGTACACCACCAACGGCGGTAGACAATAGGGTTCCATTAATAAGTAAAAACTTATTAACTAACAGGTTAATAACACTGTGGCTTCCAGACCCCTTATTAACAGGGTGTTATTTACAGTTATTAACTGGGGGTCTGGGGGCTCCTGCCCCTGGGAGCTCCGGGAGTTTTTCACTGTTAAAAACTAGTAGTTTGGGTGTTATTAACTGTTATTAACTGTTATTAGTGTTAATATTAATCATAACCATCCCCAGGGTACCTGTGTTGAAACAGCAGAGGCAGATGCAAACTATGGCAGACATGGGTCACACAGCATCAGATGTAACTTTCGAGGTGAGGTAGATTAAGGAAATAAAGTACGGCTGCATGACATTTGCTATACCTAATGGAACAGAAACCGAGTGGGCATAATCTCTGTGTCTGCCATCTGAGCAGCCGTGGGATACCAGTGGCCAGCAGGCCTGGCCACCATGGGTTGGAATTACAGTCTGAGTCCCAGGCTGCAGAAAAGCCGTTGTTCACACAGCAGACAGTGGCCATCTGGTTTGCTACAGTCTGTGCAGAGTTTAGAAGATATTCACACTTTTTTACACACTAAAATCCTCCTCAAGATATTAACATGTTATGAACCTGTTATTAACCGGTGTTATTAACACAAGCGTTCTTTACGGAACCCTAGTAGACAAGACGCCGGTGAGCAAGGTTAACGCTGTGAGGGCAACTTCTTCCATTTCCCCAAGTCCAACCATGATTGCATTTGATCTGTGCGTAATCTAGCCTCCTAAATATTCCAATTTTTGGCAATAATGTAATGACGATCTCATGCCAAGTCAGGAAATGGAAAGTCACATAATCTGACGGTGATTGAAACTGCTTATGTGTACAAGTTGGAACCTCACTGGGCTATGTCATGTCATGTGATATTAATTTTAAGCGCTCAAAACATATGCCAGGTCAAGTCATGGACAAGCTCCCAAAGATGCAGGAAATAGGGTCAGATCGGTTTCTTGTTGGTGACTTCCCCCGTCAAAGATTACATGGGGGACAGCAGCTAACATATAGTGTTGTAGCAGGTAAGATTGCTGCAGTTTTCAGTCATAGCTGTCTTATGAGCACATCAGAATTGAGCACCTATAATGACCACGTCCAACATCACCATCCTCAGGGGAAGTTCACTGGCCAGCACTGCCCATGGTGTCTCCCTGAAATATTCAAGCTCATTGCACCAGAGGACCTGCTAGAGCTTGGTAGGATCGAGGGAAAACAAGTCTGTCAGGAAGGTAGATTCGTCTGTCGTTCATTTCTTTTCAAATTTTCCATGGGATTCAAATGAGGTGCAGATGATAAGCTCCCAGTAATACATTTAACCCCTCTCCCACCCCCAGCTACCGTATGGGACACTGATAGCCAGTCAGATGGCCATTCAACTACAAAGAAAAGAGGCAGGAGGTCGAAACAAAGTTTACTGAAATGCCACGATCGGTTTATGAAAGAAGTCCTTCCTAAAGTTCTCCAAAATCATGCCATAAACAGCAGTGATTTAACCTTCCATTACTTACATCATTATGCTTGTTAATGATTGCTTCTCGTATAGCTCACTTTGTGATCGCTAAACCAGCAGATCAATTTCTCAAAAGACCTCCTTCTCAAGGGCATGTGGCTGCAGGCCTGACGCCATTGCCCCTCGAACCTTGTAACCTGATGTCCTACCCATCCCGTGGCCATTTTTTTGTGTCTACCCCCTGGAGGCATTTTCCACTAGCCACTCGGTTTATTGTCATGCGATTTGACAAGGTACTCGATAGCAGTGTCAATCGGCAACTGTCAAACATCTGGGACAGGATGAAGGAGCAGGGCATCGCTTTATCAGAAAAGAGATTGAACCAGTCTAGCTCTAAGCAGTGTCATTTTGGAGTATGGGAGCATTATTCCTCCATCCCCAGAGTAACACAGGATTCAAGAAACCAGAATTCGACTGTTGAAGCCACCTTGGATGAGTTTCTCGCGTTGTTAGGCAAGCATGTCATCCCAGGCATTAGCAATTTGTTGCACAGATACGATAAACAGAATTGGGAGAGACAGAAAATGTGAGTATGTTTCGGTCAACCTTCTGTGTTTCTGAAATTTGTCAAATGTTTCCGCCAGTGCACACCAACGTGTGCTGTCCTTTGATTCAATTCAGGAAGCATTCAAAGCCAGGCCATCTTTGGATTTTCAAGGTATCTTCTTCACGCTTGCGATTAAGGATGGTGGGAGTGAGGTTTTGCATTTGGACTGGTCGGACCACCCTTGGACTTTATGCATGGGTGATATTACTAGGAGAGGATTGGGAGGGGGGAGAACTTTGCTTCCTGCAGCTGGGTAGAAAAATCCCCACGCATCCAGGGCAGGTGATTGCCTTCACAGGGTGCACGTTGGCCCATTTTGCAGCTGCTTGCAAAAATGTCAGGAGATTGGTTTGTATGGGGTATAGTGATGCATGGGTCATAGACCATGCATTCCTTGTGACTGTAGTGTAAATATGCTATTTTCCACTGCTTTGATGCTTTATTAGACTCTCTTATATTGAATCTTTCACTTCATGTGTATATTACAGCACAGTCGCCTCCCAAGATCAATGATTTATGTACAGGTGTGATTCTAGGGATACACTTGGCCTGCCTCAAGCATCTTCTTCATCCTCCTCAGGGAGCATAGGAGGCAGGTTTTTGGGCGAGTGTTTGGGACGAACAGACATGTACAAGAACCTAGAAATGCTTTTTAAGCCTTCCCCACTGACGAGTTGATTACGTTCATATGTTGCTGAGGGTCTGAGAGCCTACTGGGCCTGATGAATAAGTCGTCGCTTTTTTCTCCACTAAGTTTCTCGATCGCCACGCTGAATTGTCTGTGGTAGCATATTCTGATTTATCCAGGCATTGTGGCCTGCCTGGCTGTGAGCATGTGTGATATGGATGACATTTTACTTGTTTATTTCATTCTACAAATAATCCATGTTCGTCGCCAGCTCATGCCATCTCTCGGTTTTCATCTGAGGCGACGGGATTTTCCACACCAGGGCAAAATACCACTCGGGTATTTATCAGGCAAGATTTACATAGTCTTAAAAGCAGTGTGCAGAAAATTAGTAAAAATATATGAGATTTTCATGAGATTTTTCAAAACTATTAGCCAATGAATAATCCAACCTTTTTCTTTAGTTTTTTGCTAGGAAAAACCTGATGGATAAATGTTTATCCCTTGGATAATAGTCAATGGATAAGAGTTTATCCCTTGGATAATCATTCACCCATAGGCAATATATAACAAGTTTCTCTGAACCGAAAAGGTCATGAAAAAGTTAATGGATAAGAGTTTATCCCTTGGATAATCATTCTGCCATAGGCAGAACATTTACCCCATATGGAAGAATGATTATCCAAGGGATAAACTCTTATCCATTAACTTTTTCATGACCTTTTCGGTTCAGAAAACTTGTTATATATTGCCTATGGGTGAATGATTATCCAAGGGATAAACTCTTATCCATTGACTTTTTCATTGCCTTTTCGGTTCAGAAAACTTGTTATATATTGCCTATGGGTGAATGATTATCCATTGGATAAACATTTATCCATCAGGTTTTTCCTAGCAAAAACTAAAGAAAAATGTTGGATTATCCATTGGCTAATAGTTTTGAAAAATCTCATGAAAATCTCATATATTTTACTAATTTTCTCACCTTTTTTCTACTATGAAATCTTGGATAAATTTTGGTTCTTTTCTGTTGAAAATGTCAATGAAAACCAAGATTGTCCTTACATTTTTGTGGCATGAAATCAACAAGTAAATTCATTATTTCTCACATTTTACATTCATTTCCCATGCCTATAATTGTGAAATATGTATCAGATTTTCAGGTCCAAAAACTTGATAAAAAAGCAGCATTTTTGGGAGATTTTTCAACCAGAACAGTGAATGAATAATCTGTAAGGAAAAAGCATTTTTATCACATTTTTTCCACCAAAAATCTGCTCATGCCCCCAGTGTGGCCTGCCTCAAGCATCTTCTTCATCCTCCTCAGGGAGCGTAGGAGGCAGGGCTGCGGGCAAGATTTTGGGACGAACAGACATCGACAAGAACCTAGAAAGGCTAACTAAGCCGGCCCCACTGATGAGCTGAGTATGCTCATATGTCACACGTGAGAGGTCTGAGAGCCCACTGGGCCTGATGAATAAGTCGTTGCTCCAGGCTCCACTAAGGATCTTGATCGCCATGCTGAATTGTCTGTGGAAGCGAATCCTGAGAGACCCAGGCATTGTGGCCTGCCTGGCTGTGAGCACCTATGATACGGACGACATTTTAAATAAGTATACCATTCTCAAATAATCCATGATCATCGCCAGCTCATGCCATCTCTCGGCTTCCAGCTGAGGCGATGGGATTCTCCACACCAGGGCAAAATACCACTTGGGTATGTACCAGGCAAAATCGACAACTCTTAAAAGCAGTGAGCCTGGGCATTTAACAAAGACAGCACTGCTGCAGGCTCACCTCTGAAGCTGCAAGTCTTCGTTTATAGGTACTGGGGCAAGAGTGACTAGAGGAGGGCTGTACACAATGTTTGGATCAAAGGCCTGGTTAAGATGACCAAGAGGGTCTCTCTTGTAGGTAGGGAGCGGCCCAAATGGAAGCCCTGCTGCGAAGAGGGCCTCATACTGAGTTTCAGGTGCAATCCATGTCAGTACTGTATACTTAGGAATGCCAGCAAAACACGCATGACACCCTGCACTATGATCATGATAGTGTCCCAATTCTGAAATTCTGGACGCCGCAGGTTCAGCAAGGTATGAGGCCCTGAAGGTTGATTGTAATATTGAGCCAGTGCTGGCCAAGGATCGTCTGGGCCTTCGTGTGCCAACCTGAAGAAAGGCCAGATTCAAAGTGTTAGCGTGAGGTTGCCATTAAACAATAGAATGCATACCCAGATTTCATGCATGAAGGACTGGGTTTGGAAGGCAAAAGGGAGATGGGGGAAATAATTGGGAAGAATCCCATCTATGTGTTCCAAGGCCTTGGTTATGTTGGTGTTCACAAACCCTCGAAATCGATCTAGGTTACCCATGGTTGGGACACATGGGTAATGGCCTTTGCATGCTAGTAAAATGGTCATTGGTGTGGGCGATAAAAGAACTTGAGGCTGAGGGGGTTGAACTGGGTCAATTGCAAGAGAGAGGGCGATGGTGTGATAGTGGTCCATATGTAGACCCCGCAGAAGCACATGTTGGTATCGATGGATCAAGTTTACATTTGTTTTCTGTGATAAACATGCCACATGCCTGCATTGTTCTTTGACTAAGAGATAGCCATGCTGCGTTATGGTGTTTTCCCACCATTGACTTCAAGAAATCAGTATATCTGGGCAGCTGCCTGTGTAATGGGGTGCTGTCCTGTCTCCTGGAACAGGGTGTTGGCTTCACTATTAATGAACTAACAGCCATTGCCTTAAAAAAATGTCAAATTACAGCCCTTGCTTCCTTTCCCAGGTAATAATGCTTGCCTGTGCATAATGATTGCAGCCGATGCATAAGAAAAGTAAGTTACCATGGAGTATTTAATTTCTGGTCACACATGTGATGTCTGAAAGGTTAACCCTTTTTTCCCTAGCTGTTTGTCAAAAAAAAAAAAAAAAAAACACCGTATTGTGGCAAACCTCTAATTGCAGGCCTGTGAATGGTCTGTTTTCCTTTTTTTTTTTACGTTGAAACGAAGGTCAAAAGAAGAACAGGCTGGAATTAGGAACTGTCATACGTCTAGAGTCTAATTGTATGTTCACAGATTCGAAACGGTGAGTGAAGTTGGGCCATGTTCCTAATAAGTGCTGCAAATAAGTAAGCGCACTTCCTCCCATATGCACAGGAAGCGCTATTCAAACCAATTTAGTACTAAAATAGAGTCACTTTGCAGGTATACCCCATATATACAGCCCAGGCAATGGACGCACCTAGATGAGGTTAGTAGGGACGCAATGTATGTTGCAAATTCCAATGGTGTTTGACGCTATGTTAAGTAACATTTCAGAAGAACTTCCTGAATCAAATTCACCTCCACGAGTCAAGCCATAGGGTACATTGCATGCTACTCTATGCAGAAGAATGTCTACAGTCACTACTATAATACACTCATTACTTACATCATCGCGACGGAGTGCCAACACAGTCGCCAATTCAATGTGATTACATGGACTGATTGGGATCTAACTGGGCTACGTCATTGCGAGTGGCTGGTCGGTTTGTATTCGTACTAGTTTGAATACATTGGAGTCCTTGAGAGTCCATGTAACCAATGCTGGTGCAAACATGTGCGGTCCACATAAGGAGCAGAATCAGGAGGTTCAATACCTTCAAGTGCCTGAGATCACGTCTGAGCCCAAGAGGCCCACAGAGCACGCAAGCAGCTGGTATGCTTGAATACTAGATTAGACGCACATATCTACAAAGATACACCCTATCTAAACTTTCAGTCTTGTGAGCTCACACGCAAAGACATCAGAATGCCAAAAGTTGCACGCAAGAGCATAGAACTGCATGTGAGTTTCTGTGAGTTCCTGTAATCAAAAATTGACTTAGAAAATTTCACACAAGATGTACACCGGTATATATTACGAACCTCTCGGTGACAAGTGGTGACAGACCCCTTTTCTCACCACCCACCACTCCCCTGCACACGCATTGACAATCGCAGATAGCAAGCTATGGCGGACACGTCAACAGTGCGTTGCCCCGTAACCATTTTCTTCTCCCTGCAGAGTCCATCAAAGCTGATATTTGTGTTATAGCCACAGCTCAACTCTTACTCCTTCCCACCATATTCTCAATCATTTTTCCTAGGTTTGTCTCATTGTATCCTTTCCTGTAATGCATTCACGATGTGTTGAACTCACTCACAGACCATACTCACAGACCATGCACATGACTCCCGCTCCTTCTCCATCATCCCCACTCTCGTTATCACCGCCCTGCTACCCGTGTGCACCTCAATTGCAGTCGACCCCACCAACACTATGACTCATGAGCACAGATCTACCTCAAGCCACGTATACTTTAACGGCATTCCTGTAAGTACCTCGACCAACAAATCATACTCACCACCCATACGTCTGTGGCACATCAGGACACGCCATCGTTCGATGATGAGCTATTATCACTTGTCGACGGCAGCAACGAGGTCAATTCTGTTCCAAAACCACAATCTTGCCAACCCCAAAGGCTCCTGGCGGGTCAGCCACCAAGGTGTGTATCCCCCCTGTCAATTGATCGTCTATGTCTAGCTTATTGTTCTCTCCCCCGCGACCGCTCCAGCCGACAAAGTAACAGCCTGTGGTCACACACAACAAAGGCAATCAGGTAGAAGCAAATAGTGGGCTAGTATGGACACAGGCACAGGTTTGCTCTCCATTAAACCTCCAGAGCTGACATTGATGCCAGTGCCACACATTGAGATGGCTGTTGCGCAACAGGACAACAACTTGTATTGTCATGGCAAGCTGCCGTATGATGAGGACAAAGTTATGGGGGACCCGGATGATTAGCTTGTATTGGTACAATGACGCAATCATACTTATTTGAATATATGAAATTTGTGTGACACTTGACAGCACTCTGGAATACCTGATGTTCTGAATACCTGCCAGGTGTCACGGTAGATACAGTGGAACGGACTTAAAGGCATCCGGAGCTCCAAGTATGATACATTTTTGAAAATACCCATTGGTGTTCATATTCCACATATCCTAAAGAGTTGTATATACTTAAAAATGTGGGTAGCTAGTGTATTTCACCCTTGGAAATCTGAAATCCGACCTTCACTTGAACTTCAAGTAGCTGGCCCTGTTGGGGCCAACTCACTGTACTTCACCCTCCGCATACTCGGAGCTTTTGTATTGCAAATACATAGCGTATTCTCACGCAGCTCTATACGCGCAAGCCCCAAACACTAATACCCAAAACATGGTGAATGTGCTGTCTCTCCGGTGAAGAATATAAAGAGGGGTATGGGTGTGTGTAATGTGATTCCCAAATCAATGAGTTTTTTCGCAGTGTTGAATGAGGCATATCTGCCACCATATACGTGGACCTATATGAATGTACTGCTAAAATATTCATGGCAGTCAGACTTAGTGTGCCATTCAAGGTCTGGTTGGGTCACCTGGACAACCTGAACTGCATGAACAATTCACAGTCCATTCAGTTCATTTTGTAAAAGTTTAAAATGAACTGAACTGCTGAATTATCCTTAAAGGTGCTGGCTAGCAAGCCAATACAAGAGAATGCATAGGGAAAATGGCAAATGGGGCATCAACACCAGCCATGCATAAATTTTAAACGAATTGAGTTCTGGTGTTGGTGCTTACACTGCTGTTGAAGTATAACGAATTGGGCTTGACTAGAATTAGAGGACTCGGAAGCCAGGCCACTGGCAGGCGTATTAGCTGCAATTGAATGCTACGTGAGATGGGACATCACAAACACTGTTTGAAGAAAAGAACTATCCACCGGTCAGTCAGACAAAAAATCTCCATTTATTGCAAGTGCTTGTTGCATGTCTATCAAAATTAGAATGAAAGTGTCTATAAATAGGGTAGGATTACAGATAGTACGATCATGTGACTATGTTTTCATGATCACTTTCGAGGTCTAGTGTTGGAAGGAAAGCATGGTTTCAGAAACTGTAAAGGGAGATCATCTTAGTATACACAGAAAAGCTTAACTGCAATGAACCAGCTCCTGAAAACCTGTGGGCAAAGTGCGATAGTATGGAGAATCCTCAGGCTATTTTCGGCCACAGCCGATACCAAATTGGGACCATCATGAACTAGCAAACACTATCTCAAGTGTGGGAACTTCAAATCTTTAATCGTGGGAAAAAAAAAGTCTAATCAATTCTATTCGTGGGAACGGCAATAGAGAAATGCAAATGAACTTTTGATATCCTACAGGACAGTACGAATGATTCCTGTTGGACTTCGTCCTCCTAGGGAATTGTAATGCCCACAATATTGCTCTCATTGAGCAGTTCTGGGCTGGTACTGATGACAATCAGGACAGCGATTACGATGAGACTGAAGAATGTGGAGATATTACAGAGAGCATAGAGACGAAAGATGAGAAAGAGGAAGAGGAGACGGAAGCACCAAGGTGGTGTAAACCTAGAGTTGCATCACTCATTGGGGCTGCCCCCGTACCTCCTCATGTGCTTGTACTGCGTCCTGAAGGTAAATTTTTTCAGTTATCCATTATCATATGCTAATTTCATTATTTATAGAAATTATATTCATTGTTCCCTGCCGTGACCAATATGGGCAAGACCTCACTCAGAAGGTGCCCATCCCATTCATGGCAGTTGCAGAGGCCATCATTTTGGCCATTCAAGCTGTCATTGGCTCCACGAAGCTTCCCATTTCAAAATGCCCACCTCTGATCATGAAACTCAACAAGAGTGGAACTCCCAGACTTGCACTGGGAACTGCACAGGACTGGGAACAATTAAAATCGGACTGGCTCATAGATTTCAATAAGAAGAAGATACCGATTGAATTCTCGGTGATTGTTCCCAAAAAGGTACATATTTTTGTGTCATTTATATTCTCATAACTAACCCTTGTGTCTGCAGATGTTGAAAGACATTGCTGTGAGAACAAACATGGGAAAGAAAAAGAAGCCTGCGAAGAAAGCAACAAACCCCTACCTTTCTTTGGACAGTGACGACGATGATGGTGGATGCGGTGATGGAAAAGACTTGAAGCCTGAGCACAGTGATGCCTACAATCAAAAAGTAGGCCTTCTCGAGCTTCGGTGGCCATGTAAGCAGCATCAAGGCATCATCTGCCTGGGCGATAAGACAAAAAATGTACATTTCGTAGTTTCATGTGTGGGTGAGCTCGCATGGGTACTCGCACTGGTATGTGCACACAATTTGGTCATCTGTTATTCTTATCTAGTATCTAGATCAATGGCACAACAGGTATTGACTTGGATAACCCACCACATACCGACTCATTCAAAGACTGGTATTTCAAGCTGTCTTCAATTACTCGTTGGGCAGGTGCAAAGCTGGTTGAAGACTTATCTCAACCCCCTACGAGTGGAGGGACACACATCACAATCAACATGCCTCCTGAGGCTTTCCAGCACAACCATCAGCCACCAATGTCTGACCAGGGCCGCAGGCACTCCCCATCATCTGGCTCTGCACATTCTGCAAGTCCCATCCAGTCTCCTGACACACCTGATGTTGGCAAATGGCTGGGTGAGCTCCAGGTGTCAGCCAACATGCCCAGTATCAATTGGTATAAACTCACTACCAAGTTCGAAAATGCAGACTACCTTGCAATGCTGCTGTCAAGTCTTGCAGCCTTTAGCTCTGACCTCATGCGCACTGGTTTTGGGCTAACCATGCAAGAGCTGTCAGTTGTAACCGAACGGCTCAAACAGGCTGCCAAACTGTATGGATTTGTGATCAGGACAGACACCGGCAAATCCTGTGGTAATTGACCTTTTTTGGTCATGTTCTTCTGTTTTCTTCGTCTCCTTTCTTGCCCATGGCTTACAACAGAGTACACTTAGATTAGTATCCTGTAGTTTGAATCCTTCGGAGGTCAATGCAAATAAAAATCTTGCTTGTCTACATCTAGTGTACTCAAAGCGGCAAGGATACACTAATGTTTGACTCAGAGTATCTTTAGAATAACTAACACTATCAAAACATACAACAGTATGTAACAACAGCACGGAACACAAGTCAATAGGTAATAGAAAAATACGCATACCGAGTCTACAAGTACCCCGCATGCTTCATCCAACCCTGAGAGTCCTAGGGCTGTGTGCATAAACAAAAGAATTGCACTCCTGTCCTTGCTATCAACAGCATGACGGAATGTAGAAGCATGCCTCCGAAGGTAGGCTTTGATGAACGAGAAGGCTTCTTCAATAGGATTGAAGTCTGGCAAATAAGGTGGCAAATAATAAAGGCAGACACCTCTATTGTAGTATATAAGTGAAAGAAATAGAATAGAATAAGATGCACTCACCTTTCACAGCAAAGCGTACTAATTCTCAATCCATGATGGATCAAACAATTGTCCATCACCAGAACACTTCGTGGCCCTGGCCAAGGGTTCATGTGGGGTAGTAGATTGCAAATGAAGCGAAGGAATGCTGGCCTATCATACGCACCCTCACAAACGGCTGAATATATTATGCCTTCATTGCATAGAGCAGGAAGGACAGAAAACCTGTAGGTAGGGTAGAAAATATGCATGAAAAGATATAAATATGCATACCCAGTTCCACGAACGAATCTTGCCTTTATATGTGCTCTTTTGCCTTTCTCAGCCCAACCAAAGAGTCGGTATGTTGTTTGGGAGTCAATACAACTCTCATCAATGAAGACGAGTCGCTCAGCATCTTCGTGGCCCATACAGAAGCGGTAAAGATTCCTCGTGTCTTTGTTACGCTCAGCTGCAGCTTTGGAGAGCTAACAGCTGATTTTAGTGGACAAGGGCAAATGGTAAAGGTCAAACCAACCTTTTTCCGAGATAGACCCAACTCTCGCAAGGTGGCCCAGAGTGTGCTGATACCAACCACCACTCCAAACATTTCCTGAAGAATCTTTTGCATTTTGTCCAGGTATAAGTTTGGGAACTCTTGAACTAACTGAACCAGAGTCTGTAGTGCAATAGATCAGGAGACAAAAGATCATAGTACACAGGAATGCTCACATCCATTTCCTGGGGTGTCATAACCCTGATTCTCTTCTTCTTCTTCTGTGGAATCATTACCTCACCCATAGTTCTCCAGAGATGAAGGATGTGCTCGACGACCTGCTTTGAAATGTTAAGATCTGAGGAAATCGTCTCTATTTGCCTCTCAAGTGTGTAATGTTAATATATAACCCATTTCTGGAGGTCTTCAGAGTATGTTTGTTGTTGCCTTAAAGGGTCCAGGATGACTATTTGGCATGGCAAACGTTGTTTTGTGTGAGTCACATGATGGTCACATCGTGATATTCAGTATATGCTGGTCAATCATGCTTGGGGATTGTTTCTCAAGCCGGATGGCTATAAATATTCCATAAAATGAAGTAAAAGAGTGGTTGGACACAATTGAAAGGACACCTGAACCTCACAGATTCCAAAACGAGATGATATGGCCTAAAATGAGTTCAACATAAGTGATCCCTGTTTGTGCAGACAGAGAACTCAGAATGCCTAATATGCAACCAATATTTTACATGTATCCAGGGCTTTTTTATCACCAGATGAGGTAGAATTAGAGTTTGAATTATTTCTCAAGGAGCAATTATTGTGATGTTATTGAATATCATGAAATATATATTAATTAATATATAGGAGGATATTTAAGACGTACATCACAATACTCACAAGGTTTTAGAGCTTATACTGCAGTGGTTAGCAAGCCACAGAGCATTCTCTGCTAGACAAACACTCAGAGTTGAAAGTTAGCATCCGCCTTATGTAATCAAAAGTGCTGTAAGTGTACAACTAGGAACCACCACAACCTCAAAATTTCCCATGCCCAAAACCTAGCCCCCCACCCATCCGTCTCCATCCACTTTAGACCATCCTAATATAATAAAAATATGGGCTCTTCTCACAGATAATGATAAGGTCATTGGAATGATGACACCATTGGCCAATATGGGAACCTTAGATGAAAATATACCCTCTCCAATGTCAAAAGTATGGTTTTCTCAAATATCTGAAGCATTAGATTATGTGAGAAAAATGGGAATAAACTACACTGACACAAAGCCATCCAATGTGATCATACATGACAATAATGCCATTCTTATAGACTTTGATGGTGGGACTACTAAGGACTGGGATGAAGATCAACTAAGAAAGTATAAGATGTAATTTTTTAAAATACACAACTTCATATTATGCAGATTGATTTATAATCCTCGTACCTATGCTTGTAGTAGGTATGGCAAATGCAATTAGATCCGCAAAATCTGGTAGCTTACAATATAGATGTAGTAAAAAAGGGAGAGGAGGAGTTCTTTGGTTCTAGAGCAAATAGTCCTCTAGATCATGTTAACAGGTCCTTCCTAGAATTTGACTACGGTCAGAGAATTCCCAGAAATGCTGATAAAATTATTTCTCATATAGATTTAGCATCAAAGTCTATGATACATGATTTTGTAGCAGAACTATTAGGGCTATTGGAATTTGGATCTGAAGGAAGATTAATAAGAACGAGGCATACATTGAGAATGGTAATGTATGGAGAAAATTCTACAGTACGGCCAGATGTTTGTGTTATGGACATGAAAGGTATGTTGTTATTGTTGGTACATGAGGGAGATGAGCCTCAGGTAATTGTAGAGGCTATAGCAGCATTCTAAGAAAATAAGGGTAGATTATGATGTCGATGAATTAGATAGAATGATAATACCATGTATTACTGTGGTAGGAACATTTCCTATTTTCTATCTAGTAACTGTCACTAGAGAGCTTAGCGAATGTGTTATGACTGCACAGTATCCTAGTAGTAAGACTAACAAGGAGGGCACATTGAGGCTATAGGATGGGGTATAATATGATACACAGTATCATCTGCAATAGCAAGCTCCTGCTGTCGACTTATGTTCATTCTTAGAGTGGTTCGAGCTATTTATACAACTTATATTGTAACAATCTCCTTTTTTCTGTACAATATTACCATATTCAACATTGTGACCACATGGATATGACTGTTTGGTACCGTCCAACACATCTTACAAAGAGGCATTTATGTATGAGTATTTTCATTTAGACAAGTTGTATAAAGTGAAAGGTATCATGTTGAGACATCCAACATTGGAGCATGTGTTCCCCAGTGATAAGGAATATCTTTACGTGTTGTAATGATATATTACACCTATATAAGGACCACTCCTACTTATATTCTAGGAGCAGTAAGTGTAAGGATTGTCCCGAAGATAGGAAGTTTTGTGAGGATAGCTTCTTCGTAGATAGAGTATATGAGTATAGTTGTAGGTTGTGTTGCAAGGATAAAAATTATATCACAGATATGCACAGGAAGTTATTAGACAAACCATTTTAAAAGTATTCATGGGATTCTATATCAAAAATAGAGGAATAATTATACCCTGTGCCACTGAACAGAACACTACCATTATCTCATAGTACCAAAGACATTAAGAGAAGGCAGACATGAAATAAGAAAAAGGAGGCATTGAGACAGATGTTGGATCATATAGCTGTAGGAGGTTTATAGGCAATATACTGAGAACGTAAAAGCACTCCAAGAGCAATGAAAGCTTTAACCGATAAGAGGAATTATGATGGCTTATAAGGAATTATAAATCTCCCACAATGTCGGAGTTATATTATAATAAAAACCCTTCGGATGTCTCATCAAAAGTGAGACTATATATGAGTGTCAATAAAATTGGGAGATGACAAATCAGAAGGATTGTAATTCTGAAGTACTATGGGTGTGATATAACTTCCAAGGAATATAATGACACTGTATAAGATGAGATAAAAGGACCTTACTGCAGATCTTTCTAAGCTTAAAAAATTATTAGAATACTTGAAAGTTACTGATGGAATGTATACTTCTGACGACTAATCTGGGTTTTAAAAGTATATGGGGTTCATACTGGACGGCTTCCACCTCCTCTCTTATATCTTATAAGTTCGACGTTTTCAGCACAGACCTCACCATATTTTGTTAGCATTTTCAGAGTCATCTTACTAAGGTCTTTTTCCAACGTTGTTTCATATCTATAATAATTAACTTCTTCATGATGGAAGTTAAGAGTTATAGAATCTGTGCCTACAGAACATTCACTGATGAGGCCATATATTATCCATCTTCTATTTATACCCTCATTGGTACTGTTCCATGTGATTAGAGTTATAATCTCTCCATCTTTTTCTATATTTGCAGGTATAAACACGGTTATAAGAGCATCTACAAGATGATCTCTATATGTTATATTTCCCTCGTATATAACACCAATATTGTCTACAAAGTATGTTTCTCCGGGGGCCCTCTTAAGATTTTCCAAAAAAGTATTAGAGCCTGGTGGATTGTTTGATTCTTCTTTGAAAAGAACCATTTGGTTCCTTGTTTCATCAAATCCTTCTGGAACCCTCCCTGCCACGTCTGACTTATTGTTTTCAAACCATGTATCTATTGCCGAATCCGTGAGAGCCTCAAGTGCGCTCCATGCTATTGCAACCCTTACAGACATACCTCCCGGCAGAAGCATAGTAGTATCTCTAACCACTCCTTGGAATATGTTCACAGATGTCCTCAGAACTTCCTTTCCATCCCCTTTAAGAGCATATACGAATGCTCTTGGGACAGCATATAATGTTCCTATCCCTGGGATGGTTTCTATTGCCGAGTATATGACTGATTCTGCCTGTCCCATTTCCTTGTTAAAGAGCGGATATTTATTTGCTATACTATTCAATTTACTTCTGATGATTGGCTAATTCGTGAATGAAGAGTAATTGTTGTTTTTAAAATTTAAGTGATAAGTTGGGATAGCATTTTTAAAAATAAATGTCCACTCAGGTGCAAGTATACGGAGTTGTAATGGATTGGAGAATCTGATCCTGAGTGTACTTCTTTCCTATAACGTCAACCATCTGAGAGGCATTGGTAGTAAGGTATCCAGAATTTACCTGAAGTCTAGATATCTCTATCTTTGACTGCTGGGTTCCAATACTTGTCAGTCCTGCTTGATCGTGGTAGAGAATAAAAATCAGCCTTGCAGTATATATTGCTATGACATTAGCTTCCTCCGTAGTTACTGTCAGATGAGTAGCAGCATAGTTGGACGTCCCATTATGTTCGAATGAGAGTATGGAGCCTATAAGCCTATCTATCGCATGTCCTATTTCCGTTTTCTTGTTAGGAAGATAAGCTTGGGTAATCTGGTTCTTTAAATCTCCCACGTTGTTAGTAACTGTTATGGGAACTGACTCGCTCGACGTGGTAATGAATCCTGGGAAAGAGCCCAATTTTTGGATATATCCGGGATATGAATCGCTGGCTATAGTCAGAGAAGAAGTCTTAGGATCAAATTCTGCAGAATCTTTACTAAATCCTATTATCGAGAATGCGGCATCGACATGATTTACAGGATTCTTGAACATTTCGAGAATGCTTGCACTTGGGTTTGAAGGATTGGTTCCGAAGAACGAGAATCCTGAGACTAGCTTATCATGATCTGCAGAACGAAGTTCTTTGACATGTTCTTTGAACCATTTGGAGAGAGAATCATCCATTTGTACTTGTAATGAAAGATAATTATATTTAATAATCATTTTAAATAATATTCTAATATTTTTAAGAAGCCGTATTCACACGGTGTACATGATTGTCCCTAACTAGTTCACAATTTGTCGAAGCACGATCTTATCCCGGGGGTAGTAGGACTAGCATTTTTCTTTCCCCATTCATCAAGACTAGTCTTTCCAGTCATCTCAGCCAATTGCTTTGCATTAGCTACAAGATAGGATCCAGTAACCCCGAAGACAGTCCTATTAACGGTATATTCTTGGCTACTCCAGGTCTGCTTCCCATCTTTACCTTTTTCAAGATGGAGGGAAGTGTAGAAAATAGTAGTCTTCACTGTGTTGCTTCCATCTTCAGACCAAACAGATGACTGTGCGAATGTGCTAGTAGAAAAGTCAGCTGTGACCTGGGAGAGTACAGTGTTTGCCATATTCTGTATGGAGTCTACCTCTATCTCAGCCCCGCTTCACCCTTACCTCCCAGTAGTCTAACCTATCTACAAAGGCTGAATGGCCATGCCGATCTTGCACAACAGCAATGTGCCTAGCACCTCCCACCCTCATCCACCCACACAACAACACGACATGCGCCATACATCATCCAGAGACTGTAGTCCAACCAGAAACAAAACTAGGGAAGAATTGGTTGGTATAGGCTCTTGCTCTGTAATAGATAGTCCCACCAGTATAAACTTCTTGGAGAGCCATGATTACGTAATACAAGGGGAACCATATACCGCTAAGTCCCTTGCTGTCACCCTGCTATTCCTTTCACAGTCATCCTCCAACATCTCATGCTTCCTAGTAGAAGGCATCTGTTCAGTAGCTTTCATACTAGAAGAGCTCCATAACCAACAAATCACTGATAGAATCCTGGAGCTTGTGGACACCAGGCTCTCAGGCTTTGAGGGACTAATCTCTGAGGTGCAAGACACCCTGAAATCTGAGTCCAACCGCATAGTGGAGGCAACAGGTCATCTCGTCTCCACCTCTAATGAATTAATAGACAAAAATTGCACAGCTTTACAATGACTGATGGAAGCAACAGAGGCCAGCCTTACCACCATCACCTGAACATCTGAAAACCTCGGGAAGACAAAAACGTACATGCAAGCTGCCACCGCAATCCCGCAAGTCCACGTGGTCCCACAACATGCTTCTCTCTTAGCCAGAGGCGAAATTTGTGCTCGCCAAGTATTTATCAACAAATCCCCAGATGTGACAACCAACGGTCTCCTCAAGCTGACAGAGAAGGTCCTACTGGCAAAGGTACAGGAAGGTGGTCACTCCATGCTTTGATCTTGCTGAAGAACCCAGAGTGATTGGCATCTGGAAACTCCGCAATGGGGGTGTCATCCTGGAAATGGCCTCCAAAAGCCAGGCCAACTGGCTCCAAAGCGAAGAAACTTCATCGCAGGTTTCGGCACCACATCTGTAATAAAACCAAAACCATACTCTGTTGTCATAGAATATGTGCCACTCTCATTTGTTCCTGACTCACGTGCACATCTTACTGACATAAAACAAAGGAGTGATATCCCCAAAGGAGACATCCTCTCCTCCAGATGGATCAAGCTCTGCAAAAGACGATCAGAGAAACAAAGTACGGCCCACATCATAGTTGGGTTCCTCACCCACCATTTGGCCAATCATGCCATCCACCATGGCCTCATAATTGAAAGTAAGCGGGTCTGGGCATGGAAACTACTCCAGGAACCTCGTCACTGTTTGAAGTGTCAAAATATAGCCTTGGACCATATTGCAGTAGACTGCAAATTGATCCATGACACATGTGGCACCTGTGGCAACATGCACAAGATCGCAAGCTGCACAGTGAAGGACAAGGTATCATTCTATTGTGTTAATTGTAAAGAGAAGGGCCATGCCGATTGGGACCAACTGTGCCCCGTGTTCGCAGCATCTGTGCAGCGCTTCCAAAGTAGATACCCTGAAAATGCTTATTGATTCTTTCCATCTAGTGACGAAGCTGATTACTGGGAGACCTTGGCAGATCCCTCAACTCCTACACCTCAGCAACCTACAACACATCACTCAAATCAGGCCCAAGGACATGCCAGAGGTCAGCAAGGACATGTCCACCTGGCGCCAAATCATTTAGGTCAGCATGACCCTCCACACAGTCAAGCCAGAAACATAAATAGGAGTCAGAGTCGCCCAAGCTCAGACCAAAGACCTAGGTCAAACTGGCACTCACTCCTACATCTAGGTTTCACCTCTTCGGTAGATAGTCCACATCCCCCTTCCAATGAATAAGGAAGCACAATCCCCCTGTACTCCGCATCTGGCAGCAAAACACCAACAAATCTCTCATTGCCCAGCTGGACATGTTCAAAACTGCTAACCCAGACAGGTATGACATTGTAGCAATTCAGGAACCCTATATAATCTTTGGAAGCACTTGTGCTGGCCACTGATGGATCCCCATGTACCCCCCCCCTCCACTGTGACAACCCCTTCTGACACTCTATCCATCCTTTTTGTAAATATAAAACTTGCCACCTGTACATGGTCCCAACTCGAAATCAACTCACCTGACATCATGGCTATTCACATCAAGGATCAACACACTGACACCAACATTGCTCTATTCAACATATATAATGACTGCCAGCATTCTCACAGCCTACATCTAATTCACTCATACCTAGCTGATGCTGCACTCACTGACCCTTCCATAAGAAGTGCTAAACTAATTTGGTTAGGTGATTTCAATAGGCACCACCCCCTTTGGGATAAAGCATACAACACCCACCTCTTCACAAGAGCTAACCTGAACACCGCTCAACTCCTCCTGGACCTGATTGTTATGAACTGGATTTCTTCTCGTTGGATGTTGGAATTATCGGAATGTTGGAGTTTGGAGTTCAGGATTGGAATGTACAGACGTCGGCTTCAACTTATAGGTTGCACCCTCTTGGATCCTTCATGTCCTGGTATTTTGGAAAGTCAGCATATCAGAAAAATCAGAGGAGGTTGGAGGAGTTGGAGAATGGAAAATTGGATGAGACTTGGAGATGGAGTGAGAAGATATCAAGTCAAGGTGGGTCAATATTTGAACTAAAAAATGAAGTACATGCAAGAGTTGTATATAACGAATAGATACAATCCAAATCAGAAAGATATGAAGTGTGGAAATCTGAAACAGAGCGAATATGGGAATCGGAGGTAAGGGTAAATATGGATATAGGACCAAAGATGTAGATCTTGATAAGGAGTGACTAAATATAGACGTAACGGGAATGAGTAGAATGGGTGGGGGAAATTGGAAAACATATCAGAATTACGAATCAGAATGTGTCAGAGAAAGGTGGAAAAGCTGGGAATGAATCTGGGTCCTAACAGTATCTCCTTCTTAGGGCCAAGCCCTCGAGGCCTAGGATCAGCATGGGAAGTTTGGTTTGGTGATTAAGTGGGACCCCTAATGTGATATATAAGAGTGACGGATGGGGTGCCAGACTTCTGATCCCCTGATCCTTACTCCTCTCCAAGCTCAATGTCAATGCCGCCAATTATCTTGCTTGAAGACCTTATTTCCAAAGATGAGTTGGGATCGGAAAACGATCTGGAGGTGCAGATTCACAAGATTTCAGAGTTGCAAAAAGAAGTGGTGAAGAAATTAGAGCGGAGAAAGTTGGAGTGGAGAAAGGTGGAGAAGGACGAGAGAAAGGCCAAAAAGGAATTGGAGGAAAAATCTTGGGGAGGGAAAAGTGATGTGGTGGATAGAACCATTAATCGTCAGAAAGTGCATGAGTCTGTGCTGAATCAAATTGGACATGAAAAATATTGTTGCACGGGATGTCAGGTTCGAGATATGTTTTGTTCGCCAATAGTGGATGGAACAAACGGGACATGCCAGGAATGCGCAAAGGATAGGAGGGTGTGCTGTCAACCGGGAGAATCAGGATTTGCAGACGAAGTCGCAAAAGGTGTGGACATGGGTGAAGGAACAGCGGAACTACTATTGAAGGAAATCTGCAAGTTGCAGAAATCTGTGATTGCCATGTGAGTTCCATGTGGGAGCACACTGAAGAGATGCAAATTCTAGCTGCATGGGTGCAACGGATGGTTCAGCATCAGGAGTGGGATTTGGAGGTGAGGATGGAGGAATTAGAAAAGGATGAAATATGGGAATCAGAATCAGAAAATTAAATCGGGAATGAGTGGGAAAGTGAGGCGGGATTTCTTGGAACAGACGGGAGTAAATAGAGATATGAACACAAAAATGTAGGAAGAATCGGAAAAATGAAGGAAAAGTTAAGGCAGGATTGGACCAGGGTTATCAGGATATGCTGTATGAAAGTCCTCAATGATTTCTGAAGCATTGCCTAATTCTGTAGTGGGAATCCACGAAGTTTCTTCATCGGTACCTTGATAGCCTGTCCAGCACACCAAGTACTGTAACTTGCAACGTTGGCAATTGTCTATCTTGGAGTCCAGAATTTCATCGATTTCGTATTCCAGTTCACCTTCGATGATAACTGGTGGGAGCGGAGGCTGTATTCAGTTTGGAATTTTGTTCAGAATTGCGGTTCTAGCATGGAAACATGGAAGGATGGGTGAACAGCACGCATGCTGTCGGGTAAATGGAGGATGAGGGCTCGATTACTGGTACCTGCAGGTGTGATGATCTCAAAAGGTCCAAGGTATTTTTTGGCAAGCTTCTTTGAAGGTTGGGTTGTGTGGAAAAATTCGGCTTTGACAAAGACTTTGTCGCCTACTTTGATGTCTGGAGCGGGAGAACATTTCTTGTTCATGGGTTCCTCATATCAGGATTGCACGTTGGAAATTCTCCTTCAGAGTTCCTGGTGGAGTTCATCTAAGTCAACTGTGAAGTCTTTTGTGCGGAATGAAATGAGATTGCGTTTGGGATGTATGGAAATTGTTAGGGATCCTTATAATGTACTTATAGTCTGATAGTCCTTGTATTCAAAGTTCCAAGTGTTTCTGACCAGTAGTAGTCTGAATTCTTCTATTTCTTGTCTCTGCTGCTGAGTTCACTATTAATGATCCACAAGAGTCCACAACTTGGGTCGCTGACCTAATACTTGCCAAATCAGTAACTCAGCTTCAACTCAGCTACTGACCAATAATTACCATTATTGTAACTCAGCAGCTGAGGTAAGCCAACTCATTGGTCAGCAGGATCATTAATCAGCTCCACAGCAGGTGACTTCTTATTTATCATCCAATATTAATTAGCTAGAGACATTATGACGTCACTACAACCCCAAATCTGAGCCTGAATGCTATGATATCATTTCAGCATCATAGTTATTCATGAGTCAGTAATTTAGTGACATCATAGTCGTCTCTAGCCAATAGTTAGCTTCATATTAATAGTGTAGAAGCTTCTGGAAGATTCTAACCATATATGGCAGCTGCCAGAACCTTCCAGCAGCTTCCATTCTATTGTTAGACCTTCCTAAAGCGTCTAGGGTGTCTCAGATGTAAAGCTATAAGTATAGCTCTAGGTAGCCCCGCAAAAAGCAATCACACACACACATTTCACACCCCACTTCTGCCTGAAGCCTGAGTCTTTTATCAGATCAGTTCAAGCCTGAAGAACTTGACCTAGCTGAAAAACTCTGTAGGAGCCTCTTTCAGTCTGCCTCTCACCTTGCAGGGGTGAAGCACAATCTCTTCAGCTTTTCGCTGCTTTAGTTGGAGCTCTGTAGTTTGTAGGACCAGAGTTAAAGACTACTAGCTTGTGTAAGCAAACCACCACTTTCCATCTAGTTGACACTTTGTTGCTTGTAGGGCCAAATATCAACTGCTGGCTTGTGTTAGGTATCATCACTTCTAATTAATTGAAGCTTTGTTGCTTGTAGGGCCAAAGTTAAATTAATAGCTTGTGTTGGTAACAACCACCACTACTATTCGATTAGCCTTTGTTGCTTGTAGGGCCTAAGTCTAATCAAATAACTAGTGTTGGGGTGTAGTACACTTTCTATCTAATCAAGCTCTGTTGCTTGTAGGGCCTTAGCTTGATTACTAGCTTGTGTCAGCACAAAGCTACCACACTCTATCTTATCTGGGCACTGTTGCTTGTACGGCCGTTTCCTAGCTAACTAGCTTGTGTTAGTGTTGACTTTATCAACTCTCCAGTTAGTTTTAACTTGCTGTTGTTGGTCTTGTCTTTTCGCTCCTTGTTTCTTGGCTATCCTTTTAGTCTTTCAATTGAACGCTATTCAATTGTTGCGACCTTGAGCCTAGTCGTCCAAGTCTGCTTTCCCCATATTGCATATAAAAACAAAGCATTGGAACCCTGTACGCTCTCCCTCATAGTTTCAAGTATTATCTTGACCAGACTAGTAGCCTTGCTACAAGTGCTTTGAATTGCATTGTTACTGCAAAGTAATAGTGTTATTTGAACACCAGAGTAGAATCTCTTAATTGGGTTCTCCGTTAAAATAGTCTTTGGTTGATATCCCCTTAAACACTATCAGTGGCTAGACTAAACTTGATTGTGTACCTTACACCAACGTTTAGTTCTGAGTTCACAGTTTCCAAAACAAAAATGTTGGGATTGTAACCTTTGTTAGTGAAGAATGGAGAAACTCCTGTTGTTGTGTTCAGACCATTGTTATAGGTGAATTCTGTGATAGGAAGAAGTTCAGCCCAATTGTCTTGTTGATAGTGACAATAAATGCGGAGATATTGCTCAAGAGTCTGATTTGTCCGTTCAGTTTGTCCGTTGCCTTCGGGGTGATAACCAGAAGTGAAGTGAAGATTCATGTCTAGCACCTTTCCGAGTGTGCAGAAAAAGGAAGACACGAATTCCAAACCTCGATCAGGGGTGACGTGAGTCGGAACACCGTGTTTGGAGAAGACATGGAGAATGAAAAGCTGAGTGAGCATTGGGGAAGTGATCGTCGTGACTGTTGGAATGAATATGGCTTGTTTTGTGAGTCTGTCAATGATAACAAGGATGCTGTCAAAACCTGATGAAAGTGGAAGCAGCTCAATGACGTCCAAGGATATGGAGTTCCGTGGTCTCGGCAGAATCGGTAAATGCTTAAGGAATCCATAAGGTTGGTGTCGTTGGGATTTTGATCGCATGCATGTTGTACAGGATTTGACATAGGAAATTACGAAGTCGCCGAGTTTTGGCCATGTTGTTAGAACCCAGATTCATTCCCAGCTTTTCTGCTTTTCTCCGATATATTTTGATTCATATTTCCGATTTCCTCCACCTGTTTCTACTTATCCCCACCTCACCTATATTTAGTTATCTCTTATCAAAATCCCATCTTCGGTCTTATGTCCATATTTACCTCTACCCCAATCCCACATTCACTCCATTTTGGATTTCTGTGTTCGTATCTTTCCGATTTGGATTGTATCCATTTGTTATATACAACTCCTCCATGTACTCGTTAATCAGTTCAAATATTGACCCACCTTGACTCGATAACTTCTCATTTCCGCCTCTAAGTCTTATCCGACTCTCCGATCTTGTCTGACTCCTCTGACATCCCAACCTTCCGAAATACCAGGACACAAAGGATCCAAGAGGGCGCAACCTATCAGTTGAACCCAACGTCTGTAAGTTCCGATTTCCAACTCCAAATCCCAAACTCTGACATTCCAACAAATTCCAACATCTGACAAGAGGAAATCTAGTTCATAACAGTATATTCGAACTCAAACTCTTGATCCATTCACTATGCCTTCTACCAGATCCCGTACTGTCACCAGAAACACAAACCCCGGATCTATCCCCCTGAATAACGAACCAGAGGATGACCCCGGCGACGACAACAACACCAACAACAACAAGGACAATGATGATGAAGAAGAAGATGGCAGGAAGGCTATGCTAAAAGCCTTGAAACAAATAGCCAAGCACATGGGAACTCTGAATAAAGGCCAAACCAGAAAGACCAAACTCCGTGAACCCAACACCTTCGACGGATCAGATTCCCGAAAGCTCCATCCTTTCCTCCTTCAATGCAAGCTCCACTTCCACAACGGTCCTCAGACCTTTTCCAGTGACCAAGCAAAAGTTACTTATGCTATCTCATTTTTAAAAGGGACGGCTTTAGATTTTTTTGAGCCTGAACTCTTAAATGACGATGCCTTCCAAGACCCGCCCTGGCTTACAAACTATCGGGACTTCACGACGGTACTCCGAGAGAATTTCGGAGCTTATGATCCCGTCAGTGATGCCGAAACCGAACTCGACAATCTCTGAATGCGCAACAACCAACGCATCACGAAGTTTATTGTAGAATTCAACCACCTAGCCACTAGAGTCAACTGGGGCGATGCTGCCCTTTGTAGGAGTTTGTACACCAAACTTCCCAATTGTATTAAAGATATTCTTGCAACCTGGGACAAAGCTGACACGCTTCCGGAGCTCCGACAACTCGTGCAAACCATCGACAGCTGTTATTGGGAACGACAAGGCGAAGTCAACCGTGCCACCACTTCCAACAATAACTACTCTGGTAACAGCAACAAAATGAACAGGCAAGAATCCTGATCAAACCAATCACAGAAGAGGACAAACAACAACAACAGTTCAGCTTCTGCCTCTTCTACCAAACCTCAGTCCTCCATGCCAAATTTCTGCAAAACTCCAGATATCTCCAACATACTTGGAAAAGACAGAAAACCAACCCAGCAGGAAAGACAGCGATGCATGGACCAGAACCTTTGCATGTTCTGTGGGAAACCCAGGCATATCGTGAAGGACTGTCCACGATCAACCTCCCTTAATGCTCAATCGAAGGCCCGAGCAGCCTCCGCAATTTCAAGCAAACCTGAGTCCAAGGCCGAACCTGCAGCCATTATTGATTCAAAAAAATAATAAGCAGCTCTGAGACCTCCGCACAGACCCAGAGCTGTGTTGATTCCATCTGTGCGTTTTCTGAGGGTCAACTCAATGCTTCTGCTCTTTGAAAATCTGATTCTCTTACTATACAACTGACTTCCGACATTATTCCGAATACTAACATTCAAGCTCTCGTGGACTCCGGTTCCACTCACTGTTTTGTAGACTGTCATTTGCTTCCAAGCTTCTGCTGGAGTTCCACAACATCCTGGAGATCCCACTAAAGCTCTTCGATGGCACTTCTAAGGTCTCAATCCCACAGACTATCGATATGCCAATCCGTTTTCCGTCCAGCGAAAATCAGGTTGTTGCTATGTATGTAACACCGCTTGATTCTAGCTGCTCTGTCGTGCTAGGACACAACTGGCTCACCCACTACAATCTGTTGATTGACTGGGTATTGAGTAGTATATCGTTCCACACTCCTCAGCAGCAAGATTCAATTCCAACGTCACTCTCCGCAAGATCCACTGCTGCAGTCTCCGGAATCCCAAAATCCGATTGCACAGACGCCCCTCCAACATCCCAACAAGACTCACCTATCGACCTAGTCCCTGCCTCTGCATTCGCTCACTTGTGAAAACTAGGTAACAAGGAGATCTTTCAGTTATGCATATTTCCAAAAGGAAGATCCACTTCCATCATCGACGCTTCCCCAAATCCCGATCCGACAGCCAATCTCGACAGTGTTCCATCAGAATATCACGAGTTTTCCGACATCTTCAGCAAGAAGAAAGCGGAAATCCTCGCCGATCATCGACCGTACGATCTCAAGATTGGGTTGATAGAGGGAGAGAGCCCCCCCTTGGGAACCATTTATTCCCTATCCCCAGTTGAGCTAGAAACACTCCGAAAATTCATTGATGAGGCACTAGCCATAGGATTCATCTGCCCTTCACTTTCTGCGCACGGTGCTCCGGTACTATTCTCGAAGAAAAAGTTAGGCAGACTCCGACTCTGTATCGATTTCTGTGGTCTCAACGAGATCACAAAAAAAGACCGATATCCGCTTCCCCGAGTTTCTGACCTTCTGGAAAGCCCCGGAAAAGTGTGGATTTACAGCAAAATTGATCTCTGACATGCTTACCATTTAGTCTGCATTAGAGAGGGCGACAAGTGGAAAACCACCTTCAGGACCCGATACGGTTCCTTTGAATGGCGTGTTATGCCCTTCGGTCTCACTAACGCACCAGCCACTTTTCAGCAATTGGTGAACGACATATTCAGTGACATGCTCGACGTTTCAGTCCTCATCTATTTGGATGACATCTTAGTTTACTCCAACAACCTGGAAGAACATGAAGTACATGTCCACGAAGTCCTCCGACGTCTCTGAAAAAATGGACTTTATGCAAGATCCAACAAATGCGACTTCCACAAAACAACGGTGGAATATCTCGGATACATACTCTATCCGGAAGGACTTTCAATGGCAGATGACAAAATCAAAGTAATTCAAGAATGGCCCAAACCCCAAAAAGTAAAAGACATCCAATCCTTCCTAGGTTTTGTGAACTTTTACCGACGCTTCATTCATAATTCCCCCGACATCACAATTCCGCTTACCCAACTCACTCAGAAAACCGTAAAGTGGAACTTCTCTGATGAGTGTCGGAAATCATTTGAAACACTTAAGAAAGCCTTCACCACAGCTCCGATCCTCACGCACTGGATTCCCGATTGTCAACCCATCGTGGAAACCGACACTTCGGACTACGCCCTAGCAGCAATCCTCTCTATTATTTCTCCGGAAGACGGAGAAATTCACCCTGTAGCTTTTCATTCCAGAACCTTTACAGCCCTGGAATTAAACTACGACATCCACGACAAAGAATTACTTGCTATTTTCGAAGCTTTCCAGATTTGGCGACACTACCTCGAAGGTTCCGGTTCCACCATCGACGTTGTAACCGACCACAAGAACCTCGAATATTTTGCAACCACCAAACTTCTGACTCGATGACAAGTACGATGGTCGGAATACCTATGTCAGTTCAACCTCATTATTCGATTCCGACCCGGGAAACTCAGAATAAAACCCAACTCTTTAGCTAGACAATGGGACATCTATCCTAAAGAGGGGAGTAGTGACTATGCCAGTGTTAACCCACACAACTTTCACCCAGTTTTCACTAACGAACAGCTGTCATCATCCCTCCAAGCCACATCCCTTAACTTCACAATCCTCCACACAGTTACTATCATGGATTTAGAGAAACTTCACAAAGAAATCCGACAATCCATCTCCTCCGATCCCGCAGTTTCCGACTATCCTGCAAATCCCCCGACACCCCGATGGTCAGTCGATCTTCAAGGACTCCTCCGACTCCACAACCGAATCTATGTTCCTGACGTTAATGACCTCCAACTCCGCATTCTACAATATCTGCACGATCACCAAATCTCCAGACATTTCGGACAAAACAAGACACTCAGCAACATCCGAGGTGAATATACATGGCCAAAACTCTGCAACTTCGTTATCTCTTATGTCAAATCCTGTACAACATGCATGCAATCAAAATCCCAACAACACCGGCCTTATGGATTCCTTAAGCATTTACCAATTCCGCCAAGACTGTGGAATTCCATATTCTTGGACTTCATTGAGCTGCTTCCACTTTCATCAGGTTTTGACAGCATCCTTGTTATCATTGACAGACTCACAAAACAAGCCATATTCATTCCAACAGTCACGACGATCACTTCCCCAATGCTCACTCAGCTTTTCATTCTCCATGTCTTCTCCAAACACAGTGTTCCGACTCATGTCACCCCTGATCGAGGTTTGGAATTCGTGTCTTCCTTTTTCTGCACACTTGGAAAGGCACTAGACATGAATCTCCATTTCACCTCCCGATATCACCCCGAAGGTGACAGACAAACCAAACGAACGAATCAGACTCTTGAGCAATACCTTCACATTTATTGTAACTATCAACAAGACAATTGGGCTGAAATTCTTCCAATCGCAGAATTTGCCTATAACAACACTCCAAACACAACAACAGGAGTCTCCCCGTTCTTTGCTAACAAAGGTTACAATCCCGACATTTCCATCCATCCCGAACACGATCTCATTTCATCCTGTGCGAAAGATTTTGCAGTTGACTTAGATGAACTCCACCAGGAACTCCGAAAGAGAATTTCCGACATGAAATCCTGATACGAGGAACCTGCAAACAAGAAACGTTCTCCAGCCCTGGAATTCAAAGTAGGTGACAAAGTCTTCGTCAAAGCCAAATTTTTCCGCACAACCTGACCTTCAAAGAAACTCGCCAAAAAATTCCTCAGACCTTTTGATATCATCGCACCCACAGGTACCAGTAATTGAGCCTTTATTCTCTGATTACCCGACAGCATGCGTGCTGTTCACCCATCTTTTCACGTCTCCATGCTAGAACCCACAACTCCAAACAAAATCCTGAACCGAATACAGCCTCTGCCTCCACCAGTTATTATTGAAGGCGAACCCAAATACGAAATTGATGAAATTCTGGATTCCAAGATAGACAATCACCGATGTTGCAAGATACAATACTTGGTACGCTGGATGGGTTATCAAGGCACCAATGAGGAAACCTCGTGGATTCCCGCTACAGAATTAGGCAACGCCCCAGAAATTGTTGAAGACTTTCATAACAAATATCTTGATAAACCCGGTTGGATTCTTCCTTAACTTTTCCTTTCCTTTTCCGATTTTTTCCGATATTTTCCATGTTCATGTCTCTAATTACATTTTCCACCTGTTCCAAGAAATTCTGCTTCGCTTTTCTGCTTATTTCCAATTTAATTTTCCAATTCCATTTCCCATATTTCATCCCTTTCCATTTCCTCCATCCTTACTTCCAATTCCCGCTCCTGGTGCTGAACCATCCTCTGTACCCATGAGGTCAGAATCTGCATCTCTTCAGAATGTGTCCGCATGGAACTTGCGTGACGATTGACGGATTTCCGCAACCCTTGGATTTCCTTCACCAGCAACTCCGCTGTTCCTCCCTCACCCATATCCACGCCCTTTGCGACTTCTTCTGCAAATCCCGATGCTCCCGGTCGACGGCACGCCCTCCCATCCTTTGTGCATTCATTGCATATCCCATCTGCTCTTTCCACTATCGACAAACAAAACATATCCTGAACCCGACATCCCGCACAACAATACTGTTCGTGTCTGACCTGATTAATCGCAGATTCGTGAACCCTCCTACAGGCAATGGTTCTATTCACCACATCGCTTTTCCTTCCCTGATATTTCTCCTCCGATTTCTTATCGGCCTCCCTCTCCTCCTTTTCCACCTTTTTCCGCTCCAACCTTCTCCACTCCAATTTCTTCGCCACTTCTTTTTGCAACTCCGAAATCTCGCAAATCTGTGCCTCTAAATCGGTCCCTGACCCCAAATCATCTTCGGAAATCAGGTCCTCAATCGAGATAATCGGCGGCATCAACATTTAGCTCAGAAGAGAGTAGGAATAAGAGATCAGGGAACTGATAAGTCGAACCCCATCAATCACTCTTATATATCACATTAGGGGTTTCGCTTAATCACCAAACCAAACCTCCCACGTTGATCTTAGGCCTCGAGGGCTTGGCCTTAAAGAGGAGATACTGTTAGAACCCAGATTCATTCCCAGCTTTTCCGCTTTTCTCCAATATATTTTGATTCATATTTCCGATTTCCTCCACCTGTTTCTACTTATCCCCACCTCGCCTATATTTAGTTATCTCTTATCAAAATCCCATCTTTGGTCTTATGTCCATATTTACCTCTACCCCAATCCCGCATTCACTCCGTTTTGGATTTCTGTGTTTGTATCTTTCCGATTTGGATTGTATCCATTTGTTATATACAACTCCTCCATGTACTTGTTAATCAGTTCAAATATTGACCCACCATGACTCGATAACTTCTCATTTCCGCCTCTAAGTCTTATCTGACTCTCTGATCTTGTCTGACTCCTCTGACATCCCGACCTTCCGAAATACCAGGACACAAAGGATCCAAGAGGGCGCAACCTATAAGTTGAAGCCAATGTCCGTACATTCCGATTTCCGACTCCAAATCCCAAACTCCGACATTCTGACAAATTCTGACATCTGACAAGAAGAAATCTAGTTAATAACAATTCGCCATGCTCAATGACAGGCACGCAACACCATTGACCGGCAACAATGAATAGCCATCACATGCTGGCAGCAGGAATGCGGACAAACTCCACACAGCCAGGGGCCCTACTAGTATGCCATCACGAGCACGACACTGAGCCACATCAACACCACCACCCACGTACCACAATGCCTCACTCACAACATGCACTCACAACCCTACGTCCCCCCACCTGGAATATCACTCCAAGAATGCCATTTCACCTGCTGTACACCTGTTCTAGCGGCACAAACACACATACAATACCGTCCTAGTCACTATGCCACTGTGCACCTCAATGTCACCACTCTCACCGCCACCATTCACGTTTCCAGTTTTCCTTCGGCAAAGTTCTTACGTTAACCTTCCATACGCTTCAGGCTGGCAGGCTGCTTGTCGATAGTGTGGTGAACATCGATCTGCACTACACATGCATACTTTGGCAATGGTGGCATCACTCCCTGGACTGTTTGGATGCTGCAATAGTGCCAGCTCTAAGAAGGGAATATCCGGACACCATGGGTGAAGAGAGAGGAATAAGAGATCTCTTCAAGTGCAAATGGATTCATGAGTTGCATAGTTGTTATCAGAAACAGTTACTAACTATTGTTGTCTGCAGACTATGAGTAAGTTGTAGTTTAACACTAAAAACAATATTCTCTGATCATCCATGGAGTTGCTTGACAATGGAGAAACCACCATGCACACGGACTGGGACTTTGTGCCTGTTGATACTGTGCGGCTGCAAGTCTGAGCCATTGCCGGTGGTGCTATCAGCAGTGAACGACACAATTGACACCATGCTACATACACCGAGGCATGCATCACTTCCGTATCTCCCAGCACAAGAATGGACCTGGCCGACTGCCGACAAGCATGATACTCGACAGCGCCTACTACACTACAAAAGATGCTCACTGCACACGCACCTATCTTCATCAGCTTTCGCCAGACCATCATCTACTGTGCTACCTCCAGTCTGCCAGATACATCATCTCCACATTCATTCTACATTCATCAATTCTATTTTCGATATGCCATCCAGCATTGCCGCCACCACATCCCATGATTCATTTCAGATGACCACCAAGCCAGAGATACACGTTGGCCCACAAATCAAACTTCCGAACTGACTCTCTCCCCTCTATGTTCATCTATCCAGTCCTCCTCCACATGTTGAATATCGTTGGTACTATTGTCTCCATATCAAATCTCCTGAAGGTCCATTCCGAGTATTCCCCTCATATCCTCCTTATCGCATTCACGATTGCATATGGGTATTCGATCAAACCTTCCATGCTCCCTTCTACGTCAGCGGTTTTGACCCAAACTTCAAACCAGTGAATGGTTGGCATCGTATCGTCCTCAGGAATAACTGGCACATCAAAGAGCACGGACCAGGAACAGAGATTTGCTACGGTTATGTGCCTAAGGATTTCATCAAGCAAGACTCGTCTTCATTCTCTCTCTGGAGGAGATTCGTATCCAAGTGTCATGATTGGTTCACATGTTTCTGAATCGTCTTCAAGTCAAGTAACTCTCTTACTCGTCCTCAGAGATATTTGACAATCAACTGGAATCCTATTGGAACTCATTTTCCCCACATGACTCACTCGCTTCTTGGCTGTACTTCTATTTCCAATTGTTCCACATGGTCTATTGTCTGTGACTCACTTCTATTCCATTTCTGGCTTCTATTTCCAATTTGCTGCCACATTTCTATTCATTTCTTCGACCACCTGACTCATTTTTCCATTTCATTACAAACCACCTTCCTATTTTGGTTTTCTGCCTCTTGCCGTTAGTCATTTCTCCTGTCTGCTGTCGACGACATTGTTGTATGGCATACTCACATTGTTTGTTGTTCTGCTCATGTATATAAGACCTGTTTCGCCTTAGTGTACCCCAATTCACCTCTTTCAGTTGGATTCACTCATCTAAGTCTAAGTCTAAGTCTAAGTCTACTACTACTTCTATGTCTACATCAAGGCCAGCATTGTCAATCACTTGACATTTGCTGTTGTATCTCGTCTACACTTACATCATCAGATTACGTCATCATCATCGTCACTGCTACGTCCTTGTCTTCATCTTCATTCTACCTTTGTTGCTGCTGATAGCAAAGTGCACTGAGCCGAACACCAGTGTTAGTAGCCGTGCAACAACGACACCGCTACCCACTGTCTTTTGGATCCCTTTCCAAAAGTAAACCGACACTGTGAGACACCCCTCAAGTGTCTTGCACACCTTGTCCCCACCACACTCACCCGCAATATGTTGCGCTACACCACACATGACACCACTGCCACCATTGCCGTCTTGGGGATGTTGCTTACCCATTGTCCTTGCCGCCATCCCGCCTAGCCCCATCCCCATGGCCATCTCGTTCTCACCTGCCCCAGGGTGCCGCCGCAATGCTTCCTTGCTTAACACATCCATCCTCTACCCCGGCATCCACACCCAGCCCTCATGAGACCCACCCACACACCTCAAATGCATCCTCAGTAGTCTGACATGTGCCTCAGACCCTCTCTTTCTTGGTCATCTGCCTAGTTATGAAAATGTATATGGGGTAGGTGTCTACATTAAGATGCTCATACACTCTGCTCACTTCTAGATGATTGGTTGGAAACTATTGCAGGCTCCAGGATGAGTAGTGGCAAGGGGTTTTTAAGAGTTAAGCTCCAGCCTATGAACAGACAGATAAACAGATGTAAAATATAACAAAAATGATACAAATAGACATGTTAGGACCTTATTGGGAAGAAAATACATATGTGTAATTGAACAAATCATTTTGAGCAGTTTCGAATAGGTATCACAGACCCTTCCTAAGAAGGGAATCTGGAATGGTGCCACGTGGTGTAGCTGAGAGTTAACAAAATTTTGGCTGAGAGTGAAGCCATGGGACAACAAAGGAAACCATGGGATGAGATTTTCTATTTGTGTGAAACCTGAGCCACCATCTAGAAAAATGAGAAAATGTTGAAAATTTGCTGTGCTGGAGCACACAAACAATTCCAAACTCCGCTAATGCTACGTTATGGGGAATCGTAACCTTGGCAAAAACCTTGTGTAAAATATTCTCAACTGCCCTTGTTTTGGCCCAAAGGAGCTGAGTTTGCTCTCGAGTCAACCCAGGCACAAAAGGATTCTCACAATGGTCGGTTGCAGCCAATATGATTGTGGTGACTAGGGAAAATGGGGGAATAGAATCCCCCTCAAGCTAAGGATCAGTTGGTAGAAACACATTTATTGGTTGCTTACTGTGAGCGCTTCAAGCTTGAGGCCACATAGAAGCTCATCCTTGAGGTTGCACATAATGTTGCACGTGACCCAAAGCTGCACGGCAATATCCCCCAAGGGGCATTCCCTCTTGCGATATTTGTCTGCTGCTGGGGTAGTGTGCAAAGGCATGACAGGGAGAGGTGGAAGAGGGGCAGTTGGAGGTGGTGATCAAAGCACGGAGGCAGACACATGGAGACATGGGGATACTGGAGTATTACTTAAGGGATCTGGTGCTTGGGAAGAGCATGTTGAAGTCCCATGGTGTGATCATAGGAGGTTGAGGAGCAAAGAGGTGTTTCAGATTCCGATATGGGGATGAAGTGTTGGGGTTTTTTGTTTGGCTTCAGATCACTTCATTGTTATGAACTGGATTTCTTCTCGTTGGATGTCGGATTTGTCGGAGTACGGGATTGGAGTCGGAGATCGAGACGTACGGACGTTGGCTTCAACTTATAGGTTGCGCCCTCTTGGATCCTTCATGTCCTGGTATTTCAGAGGGTTGGAATGTCGGAGGAGTCAGACAAGATCAGAAGTTGGATAGAACTTAGAAGCAGGAGCGAGAAGTTGTCGAGTGAAGGTGGGTCAATATTCGAACTGGTTAACAAGTACAGGGAGGAGTTGTATATAACGAATTGATGTAATCCGAATCGGAAAGATACGAACATGGAAATCCGCGACGGAGCGAAAACAGGATCGGGGTAGAAGTAAATATGGACATAAGACCGAGGATGTAGATCTTTGATGAAAATGACTAAATATAGATGGGATGGAGATAAGCAAAATGGGTGGAGGAAGTCAGAAATGCGAATCAGAATATGTCAGAGAAAAGCAGAAAAGCTGAGAATGAATCTGGGTTCTAACAGTATCTCCTCTTTAAGACCAAGCCCTCGAGGCCTAAGATCAGCATGGGAGGTTTGGTTTGGTTATTAAGTGAAACCCCTAACGTGATATATAAGAGTGATGGATGGAGCTCGACTTATCAGTTCCCTGATCTTCCTATCCCTGCCCTCTTCTAGGCTAAAATGTCAATGCCACCGATTATCTCGCTTGAGGACCTGATTTCCGAAGAGGATTCGGAATCGGGGACTAACTTAGAAGCACAGATTCGCGAGATTTCAGAGTTGCAAAAAGAAGCGGTGAAGAAATTAGAGCGGAGAAGGTTGGAGTGGAAAAAGGCGGAAAAGGAGGAGAGGAAGGCCAACCATAGATTGGAGGAAAAGTCTCAGGGGAGGAAAAGCGATGTGGTGGAGAGAACCATTGCCTGTAGGAGGGTTCACGAATCTGGGATTAACTGGGTTGGACACAAACAGTATTGTTGTGTGGGATGTCGGGTTCGGGATGTCTTTTGTTTGCCGATGGGGGAGGAAGTGAATACAACATGTGATGAATGCACTGAGGATGGGAGGATGTGTCGTCAACCAGGAACATCAGGATTTGCGGAAGAGTTTGCGAAAGGCGTGGATACGGGTGAGGAAAGAACAGCGGAGTTGCTGGTGAAGGAAATCCGAGAGTTGCAGAAGTCCGTCGATCATCACGCAAGTTCCATGTGGACACATTCCGAGGAGATGCAGATTCTCACTACATGGGTACAAAGGATGGTTCAGCACCAAGAGCGGGAATTGGAAGTGAGGATGGAGGAAATGGAAAGGGATGAAATATGGGAATCGGAAAATTGAATTGGGATTTGAGCGGAAGCACGAGGCAGAATTTCTTGGAACAGGGGGAAATGTAATTAGGATCTTGAACATTGAATGTAGGAAGAATCGGAGAAAATCAGAAAAAATCGGAGAAAGAAGGAAACATTAAGGAAGAGTCAGACCAGGTTTGTCAGGATATTTGTGATGAAAGTCTTCAACAATCTCTGAAGCGTTGCCTAATTCCATAGCGAAAATCCACAAGGTTTCTTCATCGCTACCCTGATAACCCATCCAGCATACTAAATACTGTATCTTGCAATGTCGGCGATTGTCTATCTTGGAGTCCAGAATTTCGTCGATTTCATATTCGGGTTCGCCTTTGATAATAACTGGCAGAGGTGGAGGTTGTATTTGGTTTGGGATTGCGTTCGGAGTCGCGGGTTCAAGCATGGAAACATGGAAAGATGGATGAACAGCACGCATATTGTCAGGTAGTCGGAGAATAAAGGCTCTATTACTGGTTCCTGCGGGTGCGATGATATCAAAAGGTCTGAGGTATTTTGTGGCAAGCTTCTTTGAAGGTCAGGTTGTGCGGAAAAATTCGGCTTTGACGAAGACTTTGTCGCCTACTTTGAAGTCTGGAGCTGGAGAGTGTTTCTTGTTTGCGGGTTCCTCATATCAGGATTGCATGTCGGAAATTCTCTTTCAGAGTTCCTGGTGGAGTTCATCTAAGTTGATTGCAAAATCTTTTGCATGGGATGAAACAAGATCGTGTTTGGGATGGACGGAAATATCAGGATTGTAACCTTTGTTAGCGAAGAACGGAGAGACTCCTGTTGTCACGTTCGGAACGTTGTTATAGGCGAATTCTGCAATTGGAAGAAGTTCAACCCAATTGTCTTGTTGATAGTTACAATAAATGCGAAGGTATTGCTCAAGAGTCTGATTCGTTCGTTCGGTTTGTCCATCGCCTTCGGGGTGATATCCGGAGGTGAAGTGGAGATTCATGTCTAGCGCCTTTCCAAGTGTGCAGAAGAAGGAAGACACAAATTCAGAACCTCGATCGGAGGTGACGTGAGTCGGAACACTGTGCTTGGAGAAGACATGGAGAATGAAAAGCTGAGCGAGCATCGGAGAAGTGATCATCGTGACTGTTGGAATGAATATCGCTTGTTTCGTGAGTCTGTCAATGATAACAAGGATGCTGTCAAAACCCGATGAAAGCGGAAGCGGCTCAATGAAATCCAAGGATATAGAATTCCACGGTCTTGGCGGAATTGGTAGATGCTTAAGGAATCCATAAGGCCAATGTCATTGGGATTTTGATCACATACATGTTGTACAGGATTTGACATAAGAGATAACGAAGTCTCGGAGTTTCGGCCATGTATATTCACGTTGGATGTTGCTGAGAGTCTTGTTTTGTCCAAAATGTCCGGAGATCTGGTGGTCGTGCAGATATTGTAAAATGTGGAGTCGGAGGTCGTTAATGTCGGGGACGTAGATTCAGTTGTCGAGTCGGAGGAGTCCTTGAGGGTCAACTGACCATCGAGGTGTCGGAGGGTTTGCGGGATAGTCGGAAATTGCGGGATTGGAGGGGATGGATTGTCAGATTTCTGCATGGAGTTTCTCAAAATCCATGATGGTAACTGCGCGGAGAATTGTGAAGTTGAGGGATGTGGCTTGGAGGGACAATGACAGCTGTTTGTTAGTGAAAACTGGGCGGAAGTTGTGTGGGTTAACACTGGCATAGTCGCTACACCCCTCTTTAAGATAGATGTCCCATTGTCTAGTTAAGGAGTTGGGTTTTATTCTGAGTTTCCCGGGTCGGAATCGAATAACGAGGTTGAACTGACATAGGTATTCCGACCATCGTGCTTGTCATCGAGTCAGAAGTTTGGTGGTTGCAAAATATTCGAGGTTCTTGTGGTCGGTTACAACGTCGATGGTGGAACCGGAACCTTTGAGGTAGTGTCGCCAAATCTGGAAAGCTTCGAAAATAGCAAGTAATTCTTTGTCGTGGATGTCGTAGTTTAATTCCAGGGCTGTAAAGGTTCTGGAATGAAAAGCTACAGGGTGAATTTCTCCGTCTTCCGGAGAAATAATAGAGAAGATTGCTGCTAGGGCGTAGTCCGAAGTGTCGGTTTCCACGATGAGTTGACAATCGGGAATCCAGTGCGTGAGGATCGGAGCTGTGGTGAAGGCTTTCTTAAGTGTGTCAAACGATTTCTGACACTCATCAGAGAAGTTCCACTTTACGGTTTTCCAAGTGAGTCGGGTAAGTGGAATTGTGATGTCAGAGTCATTATGAATGAAGCGTTGGTAAAAGTTTGCAAAACCTAGGAAGGATTGGATGTATTTTACTTTTCAGGGTTTGGGCCATTCTTGAATTACTTTGATTTTATCGTCTGCCATTGAAAGTCCTTCCGGAGAGAGTATGTATCCGAGATATTCCACCATTGTCTTGTGGAAGTCGCACTTGTCAGATCTTGCATAAAGTCCATTTTTTCAGAGACGTCGGAGGACTTCGTGGACATGTCCTTCATGTTCTTCTAGGTTGTTGGAGTAAACTAAGATGTCATCCAAATAGATGAGGACTGAAACGTCGAGCATGTCACTGAATATGTCATTCACGAATTGCTGAAAAGCGGCTGGTGCGTTAGTGAGACCGAAGGGCATAACACGCCATTCAAAAGGAACCGTATCGGGTCCTGAAGGTGGTTTTCCACTCGTCGCCCTCTCTAATGCAGACTAAATGGTAAGCATGTCGGAGATCGATTTTGCTGTAAATCCATGCCTTTCCGGGGCTTTCCAGAAGGTCGGAAAGTCAGGGAAGCAGATATCGGTCTTTTTTCGTGATCTTGTTGAGACCACAGAAATCGATACAGAGTCGGAGTCTGCCTAACTTTTTCTTCGAGAATAGTACCGGAGCACTGTGCGCAGAAAGTGAAGGGCGGATGAATCCTATGGCTAGTGCCTCGTCAATGAATTTTCGGAGTGTTTCTAGCTCAACTGGGGATAGGGAATAAATGGTTCCCAAGGGAGGACTCTCTCCCTCCATCAACCCAATCTTGAGATCGTACGGTCAATGATCGGCGAGGATTTCCGCTTTCTTCTTGCTGAAGATGTCGGAAAACTCGTGATATTCTGATGGAACACTGTCGAGATTGGCTGTCATCATCGGGCTTCGGGGAAGCGTCGATGATGGAAGCGGATCTTCCTTTCAGAAATATGCATAACTGAAAGATCTCCTTGTTACCTAGTTTTCACAAGCGAGTGAACGCAGAAGCAGGGACTAGGTCGATAGGTGAGTCTTGTTCGGATGTTGGAGGGGCATCCGTGCAATCGGATTTCGGGATTCCGGAGAATGCAGCAGTGGATCTCGCGGAGAGCAACATCAGAATTGAATCTTGCTGCTGAGGAGTGTGCAACGATATACTACTCAATACCCAGTCAATCAACGGATTGTAGCGGGTGAGCCAGTTGTGTCCTAGCATGACGGAGCAGCTAGAATCAAGCGGTGTTACATACATAGCAACAACCTGATTTTTGCCAGACAGAGAGCGGATTGGCATATTGATAGTCTGCGTAATTGAGACATTAGAAGTCCCGTCGAAGAATTTGAGTGGAATTTGCGGGATGTTGCGGGACTCCAGCGGAAGCTTGGAAGCAAATGATGAGTCTACAAAACAGTGAGTGGAACCAGAGTCCACGAGAGCTTGAATGTCAGTATTTGGAATAATCTCGGAAGTCAATTGTATAGTAATTATAAGAGAATCAGATTTTGAAAGAGCGGAAGCATTGAGTCAGACCTCGGAAAATGTACAGATGGAATCAACGCAACTCTGGGTCTGTGCAGAGGTCTCAGAGCTGCTTATTATTTTTTTGAATCCGTCACGGCTGCAGGTTCGGCCTTGAACTCGGTTTTGCTCGAAATTGCGGAGGCCGCTCGGGCCTTGGATTGAGCATTAAAAGAGGTTGATTGTGAACAGTCCTTCGCGATATGCCCGGGTTTCCCACAGAACATGCAAAGGTTTTGGTCCATGCATTGCTGCCTCTCCTGTTGTGTTAACTTTATGTCTTTTCTGAGTATATTGGGGAATCCGGAGTTTTTCAGAAATTCGACATGGAGGACTGAGGTTTGGTAGAGGAGGCGGAAGCTGAACTGTTGTTGTTGTTCGTCCTCTTCTGCAGTTGATTCGATCAGGATTCTTGCTTGTCCGATTTGCTGCTGTTACCGGAGTAGTTGTTGTTGGAAGTGGTGGCTTGGTTGACTTCACCTTGCTGTTCCCAATAACAGCTGTCGATGGTTTGTGCAAGTTGTCGGAGTTCCGGAAGCATATCAGCTTTGTCTCGGGTTGCAAAAATATCCTTAATACAATCGGGAAGTTTAGTATAAAAACTCCTACGAAGGGTGGCGTCGCCCCAGTTGACCCTAGCGGCTAGGCGGTTGAACTCTATGATGAACTTCGTAATGCATTCGTTGTCGTGCATTCAGAGATTGTCGAGTTCAGTTTCCGCATCGCCGACGGGATCATAAGCTCTGAAATTCTCTTGGAGTACCGTTGTGAAGTCCCGATGGTTTGTAAGCCAGGGCGGGTCTTGGAAGGCGTCGTCGTCTAAGAGTTTAGGTTCGAAAAAATATAAAGCTGTCCCTTTTAAAAAAGAGATGGTGTAAGTAACTTTCGCTTCGTCACTGGAAAAGGTCTGAGGACGATCACGGAAGTGGAGCTTGCATTGAAGGAGGAAGGGATGGAGTTTTCGGGAATCCGATCCGTTGAAGGTGTCGGGTTCACGGAGCTTGATTTTTTTGGTTTGACCTTTGTTTGGAGTTCCCATGTGCTTGGCTATCTGTTTTAAAGCCTTCAACATAGCCTTCCCCTCATCTTCATCATCGTCATCGTCGTCCTCATTGTTGTTGATGTTGTTGTCGTCACTGGGGTCATCTTCTGGTTCATTATTCGGAAGGTTATATCTGGGGTCTGTGATTCTGGTGACAGTATGGGATCTGGTAGAAGGCATAATGAATGGATCAAGAGTTTTAGTTCAAATATACTGTTATGAACTGGATTTCTTCTCATCAGATGTCGGATTTGTTGGAGTATGGGATTGGAGTTGGAGATCGAGACGTACGGACGTTGGCTTCAACTTATAGGTTGCGCCCTCTTGGATCCTTCGTGTCCTGGTATTTCGGAGGGTCGGAATGTCGGAGGAGTCAGACAAGATCAGAAGTTGGGAAGAACTTAGAAGCGGGAGCGAGAAGTTGTTGAGTCAAGGTGGGTCAATATTCGAACTGGTTAACAAGTACATGGAGGAGTTGTATATAATGAATTGATGTAATCTGAATCGGAAAGATACGAACATGGAAATCCACGACGGAGCGAAAACAGGATCGGGGTAGAAGTAAATATGGACATAAGACCGAGGATGTAGATCTTTGATGAAAATGGGTAGAAGTAAATATGGACATAAGACCGAGGATGTAGATCTTTGATGAAAATGACTAAATATAGATGGGATGGAGACAAGCAAAACAGGTGAAGGAAGTCAGAAATGCGAATCGGAATATGTCGGAGAAAAGTGGAAAAGCTGAGAATGAATCTGGGTTCTAACATTCATGGTAGGAGGGTCATTCGGGGTCAGAAGGTTATACATAAATTTATCCAAATGTGCATTTAATTTATGATGTATTATAACCAACACATTTAAAAGCTATTTTTCTCCATATAGATGGACATTCCGAATGAAGTAGAATCGTTAGAAGTTCTATGTTTATGTTGTATTTAAGTATCTGTTACGTACATTCAGGATTTTTTGGACAAATGTATATAAGAGATACATACCATCACAAATCAGATATGTTAGAATATAGAAGCCCTACAACAATATTTTACAAGTATAAATCAACAATGATGATATAGAGTGCAACTAGACATGATGTGTACTATAGTATGTTAGATGTACAATAAAAGTTATAACTACATTGAGACAGACCCGTTGAATAAAATGTGTATCATTAGCAAAAGAAAGATATTGTATAAAATTTTAAAAAACTTTAAATTGTACACATGTATCAATGGTTAGTGTAAACATTAAAATAGATGTAAAGCTATTAATTCTGATGTGTGATTGAGATAATGTACATTTAGTCTGCTTGTTTGCAACCTCAATACATGTCAATGACCCTCTAGAGGTTGAAGACAAAAAGCCTTCAGGCACGCACAACTCTGATTAAATACTAGGTCGGGGTACCAAATCTTGTTTAGGAATAGATTTATTGAATGTTTCAGTGAGTAATTGTCAAGCTTATGCTCAAGAGATGCAAGGCTGACAGTGAAGAGAAATTAATCTTGACAATATCTCCCCCTCCTGTTGCCCCCTCCCATTTCCCCCTCCTATCACCCACTCCCATCACTCACTACACACCACAGATATGGTAAACAGCCAGACTGTTATTCTACCTTTCGGAGAGGTGTGTTTGGCCTAGGAATCATTCTAATTGCTTGTTCACTAGTCGTAGACATATGAAGTCATACTGCAGTTGTGCATATACTCAGCAAAGGATCTCAGACCTCAGCAGATACATGTGCCCACGCAGTGCTGCAGCAATTCCAGTCACAGATGCTATCCTTTTGTGGAGAGCGTATTTGAAGGGGCTGTGGTTCAGCCATACATACATGACTGCCTCGTGTATGTTGTCAAGGGTAGACATACCTATCACTTCATTTTCTTCAAATGTCACTGCTGCCTGCTGGTAAACCAGGCAGTACATCCCACTATTAGAATGGCCTTCCACAGAGACATCCTAGTGGTGAGAGTTGGTCAATATGAGGGGGCAAGACACTATTGTAGCAGATTGGGTCATCAGCAGGGAGGTTTCACAACTTTCAGCCATTATATCCTTCCAATAATTAATTTCAGGTTTGCAAAAGCCGCAAAGCAAAAAGGATGGAGGGAGACTGTAAGAATGTACATCAATAGTAGCATATATGCTACCATAGAAAATATACAAGTCACAATGGTGACTTGTTGGCTGTATTATATAAGCCACCCACTAGGGGTGCTTGTAGATAGTGGACAACTATACAGTTGTCCACAAGTAATTAGATAAGCAACTTAATTTTACTTGTAACCACACGCATCACAGACACCAAGATAAGATATTGGCTCAGTCTGTTTAGTGTGAATAGTAGAAAGTTCTACACTTTTTTGACTGCCAATAAAGATTGGCAGTACTGCAATAATAAAAAGATCAGCTTGATCTTTTTTCAGCCAAACCAATGAGTTTACTACTCGCCAGAAACAGTAAACATACATTTACTGTTGATTCTTCTAGGTCAATAGAAGAATGCTACAGTGTGGCAAATAGATCGTAGATCTATGGCTTCGATGAGAACACAAAGCTGGGCATCTAGATCCAGAGAGGATCCAGATATGTCTAGAGCCACAGCAAAGGGCCCAGATATGAGAGTTGAGCCTGCCCATGATGTGGACAAGCAGGCAGGAACGTCAACAAGGATTACTAGTCCTTGTGGAACTACAACACCTGTAGCTTCCGACTCAAGGAGTCGAAAGCGAGTATCGGCGGATCTCATGAGATCCACATAGGAGGAATCAGAAACAAACAAGTTATCGTCCATTAAGAAAACAAACAGAACTTCAACTATGTCAAAGTTACAATCATCCCTCAACGAGTCAAGAGAACTGCCAATGAGCGACATGGACAATTTGCTGGGAGTGTGAATGTCCCAGCTCCCCTATGTTCAAGAACATCGCAGTTCGCAAAGTTCGCTGTCCCAATCAAGGACAGTAGAACATGGCTCAGCACGCCATGAGGAAGAGACCCGGCAATATGATCGTACAACTGGGCATATTACCAGGATGATTATGGCTCTCAAAGAGAGCCATAGACATGTAGATACTATGCATCAAGTGAGCCAATGAGCAGCTGAAGCAGCTCGTGCAGCAGACAACACTGCAAACCAACTCCAAACATTAGGAGATGGTATGGCACTGTTGATACAGTCCTTGGAAGAGGAGGTGCAAGGGCCTTTACATGGAAAGGCCCCTGAGCATGGAAACAATCCCAATAGGGATCGTGAAGCTGACCATGAGGCTGAAAAGGCTTGTAAGAAATGAGACAGACAGAGGATGCCACCTCTGTCTGGTCCAAGCAATAGAAATGTTCCTCAGGAGAAGAGTGCTACCCTAGAGCAGGATAGCATCAGCATGCTCTGGCATACTGAGGAAGAGAAGGATTGGGAGCTAGAGGCTCATCATAGAGAAAACCTCTGTGAAGGAATTCGCAGATCAAAACAAACATATAATGAGCAAGAAGTACTCAAAGCAGTGACCCAACAGTCACTGCAAGAGATGATGAAATCTGATGCTGATAGCATCAGTACCATGACTAGCACTCACGTTAGTTTCAAACATGAGTTTGATCACTGGGATAGGATCGAACAAAAGGCAGCACGACAGAAACACCGTGCACTAGAACTCCATGCGAAACATGGGGATAATCTAGTTGAGGAGGCATACATTGCCAGAGTCGAAGGTGATGCCTTCGACAAGCTGATTGAGTCAGCAAGAGTGGCTTGATCTGCCCTCAGCAGCAGCCATGGACTGAGGGATGCATATTTAACAGCTGACAAATGTTGACCATTGTATCAGATCGACAAAGACATCATCGATCCACCAGTGCAGCAGGGCATGGGTAATCACGTTCCCCAGCCACACAGGCAGATACAAGTGATACCGTGTGCAGTATCACTAGCAGTGACAGATCCCAAACAAAGGGTTCAGGAGGTAGTAGGAGGACCATCTACTTACATAGATCGAGTCACAAAGATAGTGCAAGCTGCCCTTGAGAAACACAAGGACAGCGAGCCCGACAAATCCGTGCTTGCTAAAGCCAGAGTAAAGCTACCTCACCCAGCAGAGTATGCTGGGAAAGCAGATCTCAAAGAGTTCAAGAACTTCGTCTCAGGAATGCTGAGATGGCTAGGCATGAATAGCCTACTGGGTCTGTCTAGTACAGAACTCCAGTTGAACTATTTGGGCACTCACCTCAAAGGCGAGGTATGCCCAAAATATCGAGTGTCATGATCAAGTTGTAATCGACTGGAAATTGGAGAGTGCAAATGTATGGCAGCTCATACTATGCCAAGAAGGTGGGTACTGTGATTGGAAAAGCTCTTCGTCAAGTCCAGATGATTTTCAATGAGGCGATGTACGCATTTCTATGGAGGTTACAATCAGAACAGAAAGTGTTTATAAGGAAAATCCAGTACCTTTGATTCTTTGAACCTTAGCACGTCCCAATTGATAGCTTCTTCCAAGTTGTAACCTCCCCAGCCTGGTCTCCCAGGATCTCCAATTGGTTTTGGAATTGTCTCACTGTCAGAGTCCTCTTCAGACTCTAAGGACAAATCAGATTTATCTGTAGACTCCTTATCTCCCTCGCTCTCGGGATCCCCAGTAGGAATAAGTTTCAATTTGGATGTCAAACCTTTACCATATGGTGGCTTGGCTTGATGATGATTCCTCTTATTGTGATCGACACCACCCTCCACACCCAATGCACCAGACAACATTTAGAGGGCATCTTTTTGTGCATTGGGTCCAGCTCTTCATGTGATACAGTGGATGGGGAAGACATGTGATAGAAAAGTTCTGTTTGAGACGTGAGCAATGGAAGTGGTGGCAGGGGGGCACCTGGTTCAAAACAGGCTTATGCTGGTTTAGAGAATGAAACCATGATGTCTTGAATACAGAATGAGACCAGCGGGTGACCAGAGCACCTTTATGAACTGTTTGGCGCACACCACCGCTTAGCCTGCAAATTCCCACAATCTTCACAAAAAGAGACTGCAGTGCCCAGTTTCTTTCTTATAATATCAATTCCTTGTGGTCTCACATTAATGCTTGGCACACTTGGCACACTACTATGCTTGCAAATAAATAAACTGTCAGGCCAAGGAAGTGAAAAACAAAGAACCCACTTGATTATCTGCATGGCTGTTTTCACAAATAACCTACTTAATTCACATGAGTATCGTCCTCTTGGATGCATGAAAGGCCACACTGATGCTATCCATGTACTTGCCATTGCAACAAATGGCAAATTGCTCGCAAGCAGTGGTAGGTTCTTCCTTCACATTTTGGGATAGATCAGTGGTGCTAATGTGACCACGACAACACAGTCAAAGTAGCCACACAGTCATCTTCGACTGCACCTGCACCCATACACTAGTGATGGACACAGTTCAGCTCAAACTGATTTGTACCAGTTCAATCCCAGTTCAGTTCAATGAACTGAACTAGTAAATGAACTGAACTGTGAACCAGTTCCGGTCAAAATCACCAGACCAGCTCAGATCGATCTTGAACTGGTTCTGAACCAGTTCAAAAGCACCCATGAGCCGGAACCCATGTGATGTGTCACAGGTGACTGTGCCATGTGTTGTGATCAACACTTAACATTTATCAATGTTGCCATCTTCTCCACATCTTACCGACACTAGCGACACTAGCAATATTTGCGGCCAAGGTCAGATCACCCAACCTAACAACCGATCATCAATACATGTGGCTCCAATATCAGTAGCTATGCACATCAACAACTACAAAAGCTACATGGATAAGGTTGGGATAATACCCCCATTTAGCATACAATCCACATGGTCTCTATCCGACATTAGTGAATATGCCTAGTATAAAACAGTAGGATAGAACACATGTATTTCTTTAGTTCTATTATCATAAGTCTTCACCCTCTCTCTACTTGGTGTCATCTACACATCTAAGTCTAACAACTATTCTGAACTCATTATCCTCTTATCTCTATCCCTCTTCATTTTTCACGATAAACATCACTAGCATCACCAGAACTTTGTCTGCTAAGTAAACTCTGTTTTCTTCTTTCAAATTCCTTCTCTATCCCAGTTTCGACAAGTAGGCACCATCACGGCACCATTTCCCTTGCTGTCTCAGTCCGTACACTTTGCATACATCATCGCTAACACTTTCGACTTTGTCAGAAGGGTTCCTTAACCACATTTGTTGTTACTGACTTTGTTCTGTCAAAGATAACAGGCCAAAGACAGTTTTTGACAGTATAATAGAACTAACACCTACTAGTCGAAATCCTTCTCCTAGTTTCTCTCTTTCAAGTATGTCGGATAGAACAATCGACTCATTGGGTCACCCCTGTCACTCTCATATTGATCATATTCGAACTTGTTCCCAAGGACCTGCCACCACACCACTACCTTTACCAAGTAGAGGTGGATCAGCATCCTTCCCGCAGATTGATCCGACAGCATCCCAACAGCACAAATCTGGCGCATATATTATGCCAGGTTTTATTCCAGACCTCCCTCCACATATGTCATCATTCCCGCATCAATTCACGTTGGTATTGCCTCAGACAATGGGACAAGAGGAAGCTGAACTTCGACAACTTAGTGAGAATCTTTGCCAGACTGAAGCACTGATAAGCGATCAGCAGAGACATCTTGTCGCAACTCAAGCACAACTAGTGCAAGCTTGTACGTGAGTGCAAAGGGCTGGTGTCACTCTAGAACCTATCAATAATCAACCAACACAGTTACCACCTCCATCAGCAACCATGTCATTGCTCTCATCCTCCTCACATCCACCAATCCCGACACCTGCATGTTCGGATTCAGAACTCTATATGCCAACTCAACAAGCAATCAATTGTCCTTATACAGCAGTGGCATCGAATATCTTTTGACCTAGCACTACCTCCAGAATGCATGAATATGGATCCCCTTATCCTCATCCTGGGACTGCATATATGCATCATAAGCCACCAATTGCTCTCAGGCCACTGTTCGCTCAACCTCATCGGCCTCCTGTCGACCCAACAGCAACCCCACTGCCACAACCACCAACCGCTCACCTGACGATGCCAGCAATGGAACAGCTGAGTCCCTCTCATATATCACCTTCACCATTCAACAGTCCGACTTTTAGAGGCAACCCACCTGCTTTCAACAGCAGACAATGGCAAGGTTTTCCAAGAATGCCTCCTTCCGCTCCTCCGCCTAGCCCAACAGTCTCGACTACATCACATCGCCAAAATGTGTCGACACCGTCACAACCTCAATCTCTGCCTCCTGGACCCCCTTTGGGACACCCAGGACAACCACCTCTCCCAGGATTTCCTAGCAGACCACCTCCTGGGCCTCCTGGCAGACCCCCTCCCTTTGAAGGACCACCTGGAGCACCCTTCGGTGGACCTCCTGATAATATTGCCTCTTGGGTTAATTCTCTAAGATGAGGCCACTAGTTTATTGTGATAACTTCGTCATTATTACGTTAAGTTTCGTGAACATCGTTCCGATGATCAGACCAGTTCTATTATGAACTTTGATTCACTTACTCGTATGTTCCAAGGCTACGAAACAAAAATATACGTTATATACCCCTTTCGTCTGAACCTGCTGATCCGAGGCCCAGCATTGTTAACTTATCGACAAGTTAACTTTCTGATTTTCCTATCGGTTCTTTGTTCCTCGCTTTTCTGTTCTGGTTGTTGTCGTTCAATTTTGATTGAACTCTCAACTATTTCAGTTCTGATTGTGTTTCGATCAATCGATCTGTTTCCGGGATGTTCGTTGTCACGGGTCTATTCTATCTCACACCATCGAAACACGACTGTGTTCGATCATTAGTTTGATTCCGGGATGTTCGTTGTCTCGAACTAATCTATCTTTCACATGATGTGGGGTTGTGATCAATAACTAATCTGAAACCGGGATGTTCGTTGTTTCCTATTAGCTTATCATCACCACCAACAATGGTTGTGTTCGATAATTAAATTGAAACCGGGATGTTCGTTGTTTCGAAGTTAATTAATCTTCACTACTATGGGTTGTGTTTGGTCGTCAACATGAAACCGGGATGTTCGTTGTTTCATAGTTGGCCTACCTTTCATCACCAAACGAATGTGTTTGATCATCAGAAATTGAGACCAGGATGTTTGATGTCTCGAGGTTGATTTCGTCTCGCTTTTCGACTTCTCTAACACGGAGTGGGGACGTTCCACTATTCGTATGACTTTCTCCGAGGACGTCTCAAAAAGTCGATCAGTTCAAGAAGTCCGAACTTGACTAAGACTATCTTCCGAGTCCGAAGTCCGTCTTCACCCACACTTTACACAAACTAACGAACAGAAATTGATCCGATGGATCCCGATATAAATATCGAGATGTAGACTCTGTAAGATCGACGAAAACCTTCCAGACCTTTGGTGACCTTTGACCACCTTTTGACCACCTTCCAACACCGTCAAAGGAAAATACCCGTCTGGAAGGTCTTCGAAGATCAGTAAAGATGTGATAATTATATGTTGATGACTAACCGATCTCCCCGATCACTACGATACCGTCACTGTGACGTGGAGACCGATAATTATGGATTAATCCTTTTATCTCTCTTATTTCTTTATGACGACTTAACACATGTAATTACCAAATACGACTGGTTACTCAACCGAATGGAGTCGACGACTCTATGTTATTTCCGTTAATAACTATTCGTCGACTCAACTTCGACTCAAGAACTAAACCGTTCATAATCCAGTCGGAGGGTTCAGCACCTGAGAACACCTGGTAATTACATGTGAGTCCGTCGACAATGTTTTTTATCTCTATATTCATGTTGATGATCTATCTTTGTGAACCTTGGGATATCCGTCTGAGAACTCTGATATTAATGTAATATCCCTAGGGATTGTCCCCAGCAAGGTTGGACATACTCCTCGTACAAGTCACTTAAATTAGTACATAAATAAGTGCACTACTAATAGGAAGTAAGACTCGACAGCCTAACTAACAGCCCGTCTGAGTCGTTCCAGCCCAACAAGTTTGCTACCCAACTCTCGTTATTACTTAAGTAGGGTCAACCAAACCTACCAACAAAGTCCACAGCGTCACTCCACCACTTCGGTGGTTAGTTCTCACTAAGGCCTCTCTATCCTCCGGTGTATACACTGTGTAACCGCTAGCCAACGTTTGAAAGCTCTAAACAACAACTTTCGGTATTACGTGACTCACTATTTACGGGTTTATCTAAAACCAAACCATGGCAGTTTCACTCAGCCAAATGGTTAAAGCCTTAGCCAAAGTAAAACACTAACACGGTAATGTATCATTCCCTGTGGTATTCCAACCATGGTCCCTGGTAAGCGACCAGGGGGTCCACCACCACCAGGAAGCTTCCCTAACGGTCCTCCAGGGGGCTTTCCACCAGGTCCACCACTAGGAGACTTCCCTAACGGT
>MU134767.1:0-13617 GCA_015039355.1 Ramaria rubella
GTCCTTATGGCATGTTCTATGTTCTATGTGACTAAGGTGGAAATTAAATATTTGGACAGGAGGAAATTGTATGCAGATTCAACTTGAAGATGGGGTTAGGCTGCCAGCTGCCCAAAATTTTGCAAACCATAAGTGAAATTACCTTTTTCTCATCCAAAAAAAAAGTAACTCACAGTGCTTTATCATGGCTATAAATGTTTCCTTTGTCGTCTGAGCTTCAGAGAGATGACTGCCTGAAATGCCCAGGTGCTTCCATGTAGTGACTAGAAGCTCAGATTGTCCATATTTTTAATACATGTGAGTTCGTACAGTTTCTTACACTTAAAATTATGTTAACTGTGTGTCTGTGAACTATATAAAGTATTTTGGAATATTTCTGCAAGTTGAAGTCAAGTCAAGTCGAGCTGAGCGGTCATTTGACTCATCTACCTAATCACCCAACAGTTTTGCAATGCATTCCCATGGACATGTGACCTGCTCACAATGCATCAATGCAAGTGCAGTCATTTCATAGCTAGTAGACAGAGGCCTCAACCCCAGTGAGAAGCCTGAATGCTCTCATCGGATATCAACAGGCTCTGATGTAACATTGTTTATTTTCAGGTAGATACACTTGTATACCAGTAGATGAGACTCTTGGTAGTGATAGAAATGGATGTCATCTGAATGTGAACATTCTGAATGGCAATTGGAAAGTATGAATCCACTCAGATTACCGTTCTATATGCTCCCAGTGGATTGCATCATTCCAAAGAAAATCTGATCTACTCAGTGTAAGTAATACTACTCTGTTCAGTTTAGTATGCTCAGACTGATATGTCTTCAGCTTCAACACTATCTTAGATAATAAGTTTTGTTGCTCTATAAACACTAGAGAACAAGTGAATGTATTGAACTGGATAATGACAGTGTGGTCTAAATAAATACATGTTGTACTACATATCACTGGGGGCACAGAGGTATTTTATGTTTGAGAAATGCAAGAAAAATGATTTCTCCTTACAGTATTTTTCTTGAATTCTCAACCAAAATAAGGAGAAAAAAATTTATCATTTATGGCAAGAAAAATGTGATGAATATCTATCATATTGTTCTGTTTTCCTTTTTTGAAAATACCCAGTAAACTGGCATATTTCAAGTTGAAAATCACATCTAAACTTCACACTCACTTCTGATCTTCTTGTAAAAACATGCCAGCTAAATATTCATTTTTCTAATGGGAAAGGTTTGAAAGATCCAAAACTTTGATCCCATATCTAGCTAAAAAAAAAGATGCTTTGGAAGGGTTATTTTCATTATTTTTTGACCTGAGAACCACAGATTTCCTCCTCTTTTATCACAGATTTTCCTTTTGGAAAAGGTATCTTTTTCTATACCTTCTTACATGGGAATATCCAAATAACATCATCACTTTATACCATAGAAAAGGTCTAAAAAATGCTTGGTTTGTTTTACTTTTTTTGTAAGAAAAAGGGAAAGATAAAATGTAGAATTTTCAGTCAATTTTTCCCGGCAGCCATGCAGAAACCCACGTAGCCAGTCGCAAAGAGACCCACGTAGCTAGTTGCGAAGAGACTTGCGCAGGAAGCCACATAGCAAGCCTCACCGCATGAAGCCCAGAAGGTGCTATGGTCTAGACATCACCAGCAGGAAGACAAGAGGAATATCTGACATTGCTTTGACACGACCCTTCAAGCACTTGTTGAAGTTTCAGATGGATAAGCAACATTCTTCTTGTTCCGTTTTAATACTAATGGTATGGAATCTACTAGATTGAACTCTGCTACCGAGACCACGGCGCAAACGACTACCAGATGCCAGCTCGCCAAACCCACCCATTCGTATCCCTCATTAGTATTTTCTTTGATCTTTGTAGCCTACACCCTCACTGCTAACACTTTTATCTTCACTGCCCACCACCACAGTGCCTCTTGCCTCGGTCCACCCATGCCTGTTGTAGTACCATGGCACTGCATCCTGCCTCCCCAATCCCCTACATCCCCAAACAGATCTCCTTCCCCTCCATCTAAATCTATTGCACCCGTGGACAGCATCGTTTGTGATCGGAATGATTGCGGTCTTGCCTGCGCAGGAAGAAACAATGGAATATTCACAGATCTGACAAGACCCTAAACATGGAAACCTGGTGGCCATGTTGCACGATGGCCGTTGCATCGTGAAGGACCGTTCATTGGCTATACTGAAGTCTGAGACCTGCATCGTCTACCCACACCAAAACAGACCCCACTAACGGCCTGACATGATTTGAGTGACGACTCAGATGGGGTGGGGGCAACGTGGATGGGGTAGGGGTGACACGGATGGGGCGGCAGGGGGTTGAGGGGTGCCGCAGAGGGCATGCAAGCGTGGGGGCGACATGGAGAGGGTAGGGGCAATGCGGATAGAGTGGTGGGGCATTGAGGGGCACCGCTGAGGGCGTGCAGATGTGGGGGCGATGCGGATGGTGTGGGGGTGACATGGAGAGGGTCACAGTGTTGAGGGGCGAAGCGGAGGGTGTGCGGGTGCAGCGATTTGCACTGCTTGTCTTCGCCGGATCCAAAGGGAATGTCGGTGCAACTGACATATGTCCCCCTGTCTGGCTTTTCCGCTATTCGGTTCAAACAGAACGCCCTATGAAAATCGAGATTGTTCTCGACCCTTCCAAGCCTGCGGTACTACCCTCTCTGGTCGCACATGTTGGTACTGCCACTACTGATTCCGATTTACTGCCATAATGGTAGGCCGTCGTAGTGGGCCGTCCATCTCTGGACAGTGCCATTCATTTGTGCGCCACCGGGGTGTGCAGATGTTGCAGCGCGCAACAGCGCGGCTTACGCGCAGTCCAAGGAGCCTTGGAAACCTTTTGAGGGTCCCCTGGCGTGCATACGGCATCCGGGTTGTTGTGGCTGTGCGGTGTGGTCGTGGTCGTGGTGGCAGCGAGAACGCGCTGGTGTGACATTCCATGTCACGCAGGTTAAAGGATTAGGCACTCTAGATTGAAAAGGTTTGTTGTGTTCAAACCTTATCGAAAGCCACCCACTACTAGGCGCAAGCTTGAGCGAGATGTGAGACATTGACGAATAGTGCATACCACCCAGGGCCTGTACGTGGTTGTACATGAAGTGAACACCCAAAACGCCTCCCTCTTGCAGTGGCGCATATCGTTAGCAGCAAAATCAAAACTCGGATTGGTCCCACCACCTCTGCAGGGCCACAGCTACCCACTATCTCCCTGAGCACAAAAGTCGCAGTCCCAGATTCCCTTATCCAATGGTAGTCTCACCCGTTACTACACCGCAGTTTTAGCCAAACTCACACTCAAAAACAATGACAATGTGCACTGGTACGTCCATTTATTTTCCTCTATTGCCATTGCCGATGGATTCACGCAATGACCCGAATTACTGAATTCGTTGCCATCACTCTCAATCGCAATATGATTCTCTCCCACTCACCTTCAGTGGGCGGCATCATCCAACTTTCAACTGTCCTTCGAGTGAGAGAAGCTTCATACTTCTCACATATTTTAAGCAACAACTCTTTTGCTAGAGCAAGCCTATGTAACTGGGCTGTGTGCATTTTTTCTCTCTATCTCACAAGACGATGCAAATATCAGAACAGCTTGCATATTGTTCGTCACTTCATTCAAGTTTGTTATGAGTTAAAACTACTCTTCAGTATACCACGGAGGTCCCAGTGGGTCAGTATGCACAATTGTTGTTTCTTTTTACCATGGTTATCCCAGAGCTCCTAACACCTTCACCAAGTAAGTTGAATTCCTCTATGTTTGAACACCGGTCTACAGAATCATTCATGGGCAGAAACTAGTGTGTTGAAATTCAGCCTCTGTCTATCCCACACGTCCATCCGCAAGTGGGTAGGTAGGGGTGATGGTGCGACTTGGTGTGAGGCGACAATTTGAACTATGAAAATGAAGTATGCATTTGACGTTTCTTACCAGAGGTAGCTGATGGGTGCCAGTGCCGACCACAGCAATATTCTTACTCCTGCGAAGGGCTGGACGAAAGTCTTTCATAGTTGTGTTTGGTGTTAGTGGGCGATTCAGAGTCTAAGGACATCTTCATCACAAATGCAATTCTAAAGTTCTAGGAAAATGATAGCAGCTATAAGGAGAGAGAGCGATTTAGGTTCAAGTTCAATATGGTGGAGGGTGGCGCGGAAGTGTTTCAGTTATGTCGCATCGTCATTAGTTCTCGACGTTCTTGGACCTGTCGTTGCAGAACGCTCAACGGAGCGACAAGCCCATTCCCCACTCACACTCACCTTTACGCGCTTACGCATGTCCCGTATCCTATCCCATCGAATCGAATCATCTAACCCTACCCAAGCTTCCAGCACGATCTCCAAGTCAGGAGATACATTGGTAAGTATCCCATCATACAGCTTATCACGGCGTGTTGATGTTGATGCTGATGTGGAATTGATTGGTGTAGGGTTTGGTGGGAGGTGGTATGGAGTGGGGGTGCTGGTGAGAGGTGTTGATGAGAGGTGCAGCAGGGATGGGATGTGCTTGTTGTGTTCGATATCACTGAGCAGGGGTTATGCAATGGTGCCGCAGCGCTGGTAATGTGCTGATGCTGGTAACGTTCCTTAACTGTGTCAAAGCATCCAGGGAAGTTGTCACGCTATTGCCCTGCACAAGATCTACCCGTGCCCCAACATCCCCAAGCTTCCGTGAGTGATTCTAGCTTGTCCATTTTGGTGTCGTGGTAGCTGGAAGGCTTCCTGCGTGGCGCAATGGAGGCCAGGTCCCAGTCTAGTAACTTTGAAACCATTAGAGGGTGACCGTGCACGAGTATGGGTTCGATACTTTTCCTTGAATATTAGACAGGTGAGGAGCTTGAGGACGACAAGGGTGGAGGCCACGTCATACTACTAGGACACGCAGTGAGTTCACCAATCACACTATAATTTTTTGACATAACGAACGGATGTCACACCAATTTTGCTAGGGCATAACAATCCCAGCAATCCCAGCTCACGTGTTCTTACAAGAGTTGTCACAATGTATGTAGGCCCTAGGTCTCCCTCATCTTTCGTCATCAATCTGAGTACACTCAGGCTGTACACATTTCCCACTGTTCAACATTTGTCGCCAAAACACAGCTTTTTGATTCCTTGGTTCCTCCTCTACTGTTTCCGCTGTCTCTAACAGACATATGAAAATCAGCCTGCTCTCGGGAACATTGTCAGCAGCACAAAAAAAAGGCAGTATTGCTTACGATTCCAAGGAACAACCACAACTCTGTTTTGATCGTACTCGCAAAGAGCAAAGTGACACCAAACGGACAATAAACGGACGACTTCCACATTTTTGCTGAGGTTATTTGAATAAAGTTTGGCTTTCAAGACAGGGAATTCAAGATAAGGATCATCCACAGGTTGAGCAGGAGGTAAATATTGACGAATTGCAATATAGGCGGTCCGGTTTGTATCTTTCGAGTTACTTTGGTGAGACAGGGTAAAAATGTGAGAAATCCTAACAGGAATCACCTCAGAGTCATCCAATGCATAAACCATCGCCAAGCTGTTGTGTTCTGTCATTGAATATGAGGCATAGGTGTGCCCGTAATGCTTTATCCGTTTTTCAAATCTTGCATAACCATTTAAATTTGCCACGGTAGTACCAAGGCACATGGCCAGCGCTGCATGAATCTCCTCGCCGAGGGGTATTTCGCTACTTGAAAAATAGCCGTCATTCTCATCTTCAACTTCACCTCCCTCTCCGACAGCTTGGCTGTCAACATAATTGTCGGGGAAGCAATCCTTGAAAATGCGCTGGCACTGAAAAATGCCAGGCATATCACGAGTTGAAAAAAGAAGTACTTGGATATTTGCTGTGGTGCTGAAGGTCTTCATCATTGTTACCTCCATCTGACCTGTGTTAAAATTAAGAAAGGGATAAAAATTCAAATGATTTCAAAGCATACCGAGTATCCAATTTGTGGATATTTTTACTAACCTACCGATCAGACGCTCAAATGGAAACATCCACCAAGAATGCACTGGACCAAGAGCATTTAGCAGCTCTTTGAGGTGAAGCACTACATGGTGGTTGTCTCAGAATTTAAAAGTGGGAAAGAGCTCCTTCAACCCACAGAGATACTGCTGCATATATGCAGTGTACGCTGTCGTGTGTGAAGGGGAAACCTCAAAAGCTGTGGCAATAAGAACAGCAGACACCAAATCCATAGTGTGTTTGAGTAATTTTTTGTGGATCAGCTCGCTTGAGTCAGTCATTCCCCATAAACGTATTAACGTGATTGGGAAATAGACTGTCGCCATTGCTCACCATTCATCAGCTTTGAGCTTTCCGTGACTCTTGCTGCCAAACTGTGGAGGGACTGATGGAAACCAGGTGGGCGTAATGGTTCATACTATGTCTTTTCTAATTTCAAACACAATCTCTGCGCTAATCCAGTTTGTCCTACAGATTGTTCTTGAACATTGGCAGTCGAAGCAGGGAGAGTTATAGGGTCTTCTCCCCGTTTATAACAGCTCTATTAGGCATCCAACAATAATAATTGAAGTACATGACTTCAGACTCACATATGAAAGTAAGTCTTGTACCATCGTCACTTTGGTGATTTTGTTTTGGGAATTTAATGTACATTCAAGACCAACATCCTCGCACAAAGCCTCAAGGGTAGCAAAGTTCAATCTGTCCAAAGCCGAATATGAGACATTCACTCGGGCGAAGACAGCTCTACCTTGAGAAATTTTATTCTGATCGGGTGGGAGTATTTTGAGATTCTTCTTGGGCTTTGATTTTCCCTGTTTTTCCTTGAGGATTTTGTCTGCCTTGTCTCCATCTACTCCATAAATTTTTCTGAAATGGGTTGGGATGAGGCCCGCAAACAGGGCATGCATAGCATCAACGATAACAAGCTTTGTGGGATCCCAATAATCCAGAAGAAGGAGTGGTATCCACCTAATTCCATCCCTTTCATATATTTCCTGCCGTGCTGCAAGTGAGGATGCCTTCCGCCACTGTTCAGCAATATCACGATATTCTTCCACAGAAATCCGAGGCCAATGTGAAGGATCCAGTGAGTTTCCTTCTACAACATCTTTATGTGAGATTCAACACAGAGCACAGCATCGAGATCCTGCTGTTTTACAGGAACCTTTCATATCAGCCACAAAAGAAAGAATTGCACAGCGAACCAGTCGCCCATGTGGATATGCAGCAGTCCGACTAAAGTATACTCCCAGACTCCACAGTGATTTGAAGCTCTGGATGAGTGGTAGAACAAAATGATCCACTTCTTCAAGGGAGGGTTCACTAGGACCTGGGATAATCCCTGCTAGATACATATTTTCCCACTTGTAGCAAAGGAGTGGAGGGAGGTTGAGACAAGTCAATGATACAGCACCAATGGAAGCTGCAATACCCAAAAATTTGTTTGTGTACGGATTATACCACTCGATGGAAAGAGCAAAGACATAATGTCCTTTGTCCCCATGAAGGTGGAAAAACTGTTTATTCAGACCCTTGAAATTTCTAACGTAATCGCTGTCAAAGATATCTATGGAATTTGCGTGAGGTTTTATGTCCCAAGATCTGTCCATCGCCTCCTCCATTCGAGGATGCGATAAGAATGCTGAGAGCTAATCCTTAGGGTCTCTAAACATGTATGGCTGGCAAGGTACCAGCCTGCCCTTTGGCTGGTTCTTGTGGAGAAGCGGTTTGCTACAAGTCTTTGAGAGGGGATCTTGGGGTACTGCATTGTATGAGCAGTTCAAAGGATAGCAGTCACGTGTTTCATTCTGTACACTGGAACTATTGGGCATCGCGGCATTGGTAATGGGTGGATACAAGCATGAACAATGTGGGCAAGCTGCAAAGGTGACCACATTGGCTTCCAGATCAAAGTGCTTGCGTGCTGTTCTGACATCAATAGGATGACCGTCTAGAAGCCGTTGTTGATCTGCTGGAATGGAATTCCGTGGGAGATGGTTGAAAATGACATGTCCATAATGAGCTTGTGTGACCGAAGGGAAAAATTTGCAAAACGACGTTGAAGTCCACCCAGAAGACTCAATATCAGGACCATAAACATGGAGACCACCAGGGTTTGGATGGGCTGTCTGTAAGGGATGATGGAAATATCACTCTAAAATTACGGAATCAATCACTGAATAACAACTAACAAATTTGTCACAGCGCACCTGTATCTTGGTGTATGCGACCAGGCTCTACCCAATTATCACGATGAAATGATATAGAGTCTAGTAGGCTTGTGATGACATCGGTGAGACTTCTGGCATAACTTTGTATTACTGGGGACTTTGATTCAAGGTGGGATTTCACAAGAATTAATTGAGAGTGATACCATGCCTCTACACTGCGAAGAGGATATAATTCCGGGATTCGTCGGAGCCCCTGTCCAGTTGTCACATCTGCAATCGCCTCCCTGGTCCACTTTGCTCTTCAATGCTAGAGTCAATCGCACATAATGATTTAAATGCTGTAGCGAACTAACTGTTCTTGGATTCCTCAATGTTATCAGAACCGGGTATTGGTAGTGATGGCGTGTGAGGTTTATTGGTGGATTGATGAGAAGGTGCCGGGGCCACTTGGAGACCAGTATGGGCCTGGGACTGAGCGGTATTGTGAAACGCAGAGGCTTGGAGGACGGAGACTGGAACAGGATCAGGGCCAAGTAATGTGGAAGTCAGAACCTCACATTCAATGGCCTCGTCAATGGCCACTGGACTGACACCAACAGGTCAATCGGAACGATCTAGACCGCTGAAGTGTTCAGCTTTGAGATCTTCCAATTGATGCCTTCTCCATGCTGGATGATCGAGAAAGATTCTGAATGGGTTTTTGCCGCATCTTCTACTGAAGCATTTGCACACCTTGGTCATGGAAGTCTGAGCTGTAGAGTGGCCGGCTGCTTCTTAGTTAGTAGTTCGTACTTGCTGAAGCGTACAAAAGCATTGAATCATGAACTGAGCTACGCACGAGTAAGCTGCAACTGGGAAGAGAGGCGGGTGAGGCTTCTGAGGAGGGCTTCTGAGTCACTAGATTGAAAGTGTCATGCCCAGCCGTCCAGCCGCGCCGCTAGGTGCTACCGTTTTTTTCACGCTATGACCTCCTTTCACAAGTCTTATGACTATTCCAGTTGACAGTGCAACTTGAACCGCTCGCTGACCTGGAAGAAACACAGATTTAGGCACTTGAGGCAAGCAAGAGCTGCGTGAAGGCATTGCGAGACTTTATTGACCAACTCACCATTTGATGGTACTGAGGAACGATTTGAGAATCATTTGAGTCCTGTCTTCTTGAGTGTTCAGTGTATGGTATTTTAAAATCCAAGCAGCAGCAATGTAGCGTTGAAAGCAACTCCCTGTTGATGTTTACTTTAAACATCTGTGCAATTCCTGACAGCGTTCAATTGCTGCTTCGTATATGTTGTGTGATAACAGATACCATTTTCATAGTAAATGACGCAATTTTAGTGGCTGTTAATTCTCGAGTGGTCTAGTTGAAGTACTGAGGAGGTTAGATTAAATGTGATTCGATGGCATGCACTCCTAGCACCTCCAATGATTTCAACACCGGTCTCTCCATTTGAACACAGGTCTACAAAAAAGGCTCACGCAGAAAAAGCCTCATATATAATTAGCATGTCGCATACTGGGCTGGTGGTGCGAGGTTCCGAAGTGAATTTTCCATACAAGTTCATCGCTTCAGCTCAAAGTGTTTTAAAAACTTGAATAACCATGTGATAGAATTTCATGAGGATCTCTCTGTTAATATCATAGGTTATAAGACGTGTTCACTCACCGTCACCCAAAATAGTGCCTACCTAGAGACACAATCCAACAAATGAGATCCTTAAGATTGAATAGACTTTAAAACATAGCAACTTATCCATGTGACCACTCTCCAGTTCGTAACCAGCGTATTGTAGATAGCCTAGCAGATGAAGACCATTGCAATGTGTGTCCCATCTCCAAATAACATCCGTCATGAGGGTAGAGTCAGAAATGGAAAACCGCGCAACAAAATGTGATCACCTAAAGACTGTCGTTATTTAAGAAACTGATCTAATGCAAGAATGAATGATAAGACAAACTTGCTCAGCCTCTGTCTGTACTAAAATAATTTGAAAGTGTTCGTCCTCGCTTGCTTCCAGATCACCATGTCTTGAACCCATAACTCGCTCAATCATCAAAAAATTTAAGATTCACTACCAGTATTGATCACTGCATCCATTCAAGACTAGGAAAGCTATGTGGCAGGATATATAGACAGTGCAGCTGTGGAGTATACTAGGCGCAGAAGAACGATGGTCGAATAGGCGTTGGCGAGTGGTGATTTATCTCGACAGCGACATGCAGGGTATGTAGGAGAGTGCCTATAGTAACTAGATGTTTGTTTGTGTAGTTGAATAAGCATGCTTGCCATGGAAAGTTGCTGAGGCTTCTGCCCATTACTGGTATGTGTGATGTTGACTAGGAGGTGACAGCCAAAGCGCGCATGCTGAGAGTGGGGCTAGATGTCAAATAATAAGGATCGACAAATCAGGTAACGGTATAAGGTTTTGAGATTATACAGCATGTGGGGAAAATGTGAGAATATTGATGATATATATAATGTTATAGCATGTTTCGGCCCATGGCCTAAGTGTTTCTTCTGTTGCACACGCTACCCCTCCACTCTCCCAATCATTATCGATCTCATAAGAAATCATTGGTAATTATTTTTACGACAGATTTTATCAATGAATGCAATTTGTCTCAGTGATATTGACTGGCGATGGGTTCATGGTGGCTCCCAATAAACTCGGTTTTGCTTACTGGAAGACAACTTCATGGTGGCAAAAACACTAACAGATTAGACCAGCATGTCTGAGCATGAGGACGCAGCCTACTGCACCAGTTTCCAGTTGGATAATAGTACATACATTGTAATCTGGTCTACTCTTCATCGCCAGAAGAGTCAGAATTGCTTGTGCCATCATCTACATCAGAATCAATGATGTTATCATCAAGATCTTCGATGTTGTCAAGCCACCCCTCCTATGGGGAGTGTGTCAATCAGCCTGAGCCATAGTCTATCCAGTTTAGTAAAGGACGTACCGGGAGTGGTACAGTAGTAGACCAATTGGCAGATCGCTGCATAAGTTTCAGGGTCCCTGGATGATTCTTACGCAAATAGACTTGATCGTAGAAATTGCTGGGATAGCCGTCCTTTGGTGCGTCATTTTTCTTGGTAGGATGGTCGCCAATCCTTTCTCGATGGAAGTTACCATTTTGCCCTGGCTGCGTGCCCCAAAGGGTCGGTTTTGTGTACGCCCTGTCTATAGCCGCAAGCAAGGCTCCAATATGTTTGCTTCTCCAAGGTTTAGGGACTCTGTAGAATCTTGGATGTTTACCAGGGGAAAGCTCCTCATCAATGGTTTCGTCCGAGCTCATCCCAGCAACACTGAGGTGTTCCACGAAATTCTTCCAGTCCGGACTCCATTTGGGATGTAGGGAGATTATTCAAAGCCTTAGATTCAAAATCTAACAAATGTTTGAAGGCTAAAACGTCGCTGGCGTTTTTACTCACCTCATCGCAATGACTGCACCTGCGCGCATACTCGTGTCTTGCCAACCAGGTGTCTGTGAGTTTCTCCCGTTCTTCCTCTCCACCGTAAAGCTGAGTGAGTATCTCTCTGCAAACCTTCTTGAGGTATCCGATCTTTGCTCTGAATTCCAGGGCTACGGTTTCCTGGGTAAGCATCGCAGGCAAATTCTGCCCAGCGAATTTGCCATCTTTTTGGTGCTTGAAAAATTCATCAGCAAACACATGAGAAAACACTTTGTTCCAACCGGTAGTAGGTGAGCCCGACCAATAAATGAGAAAGTTGTCTGTGGTAGGCCCGCAAGATTTCCCTACGGCGAAATCCTCGACGGCCTCGAGCGCGGGTTCAGGAGGGGGGATGCAGAGCGGCTGGGCTTTCTTGTTCCAATTCAAGAGCTCAAGTGTTAATTCTCTTATACATTTCTGAGATGAAGCATAAACATTAATTGGTTAATGGTATGACAAAAATAGCTTACATCTAAGGGAGGTTTATTCAGTGTCTTGGTGTTCTTTTTGTTAACAGGCCTTTGCTCATACGAAAAGTGTGATCCCCCCACGTTTTGTGCGGTATTATATTCTTGCGCAAGGGCAAGTAACTTCTGCAGAACATCATTCACACTGTCTTGTGTATTGTTAGGTCCACTGGATGCTTCTGGTCCTGCTGGAATGGCTGCTATGTTCGTATTTTGTATCTGTGCATAGTTGAAGTCAATGCAGATACAGAACATGTTTAGGGTGACCTACACCGGCTCCAAATGTTGATGCTTCTGGAAGTGCTGGATTGCTCACAGGGCTCGTATTTTGCATCCTTACGTCAGCCTACAGGGTCTAGGTTAATGTAGATACAAAGGAGGTTGAATATATATTTACAATGTTTCCTTGAAGAACAATAATGGCTCCAGACGTCATTGTTTGCTGTGATATATATATAAGTATATGTAGTATACATTTCCATATACGTACCAGAACAGGGTTGGGGGTGGGGGCAAAGGTGTTGTTCCCTGCCCAGGATGCGAGCCAGCTCTCAGGTGATTCAGAAATAGTTGTACAGTCACGAAAAGGGTTATGGCTCTGGGGTGATGATCCAGAAATGGCCATACACTTATGAAAAGGGTTGGACCTCGACGAAGACTTGCCAGAATTTGTAGATTTATTATTGGCCGGAGTATGAGGTGTTCCAACATGGCACCCTGACCACACATATAGATTCAATTTAACTGACAGAATATCTTCTCAAATTTTCTGGTGATCCTGAGGTAGTAGCCATCGTGGACGCCCCCGTCGGACATGGTTGAACAACTGGGAGGGACACGTGTGATAACAGGGCGGAATCACGCCATGTGAATATCTTGTCTAGCACAACTTTCGAGAGCTCGTTAGGAAGGAGCATGTTATTGTTCAGCAGTTCTGTGAGATACAAAACGACGAAGAAGCCGTTACAGTCAATCACGCCAGTGTTGCGTGGGTCAACAAGGCGCCTGCACCACGATTACTACATGGTTTCAAATATAATATAAAAAAAAAAAAAAATAACAAAAAAAAATCAAACTTCTCCACAGCTACTTTCCCAATATTATTTTGCACAATGTTGATCCATAGGCTGTTTACCTGTGCCTCTGGACCATGATTGAGTGTTAGTTGTCAATTATTATATATTTCGAGTGGCTCACTATTAACAGTCGGTCCCGATGTTGAAGGAAGCATATTACTGCAAGTTATAAAAAATTCCCGAGGTCCCTCGGGGATTCCAAGGTGTTTGAATCATACAGGGCCTGTTGTCTCTTCTGTAGAAAGGTGTGAGAATGCTAGTCAATAGAGTTACATGGACCTCTTACTCATATATGAAGGATGCTTAAGGAAGCTAAACTTAGAACTCTCCTCCAAGGCTTGAGCTTTTGCCATCACATTGAGCACCTGAGACAGCATCTCAACCGTATAGGCAGATTGGTGTTCAGACGATACGAGTTCCATGATGCGGACAAGACTAGCATTAGGCATGTCAGGTAGGGTGTCAG
>MU134768.1:4692-21294 GCA_015039355.1 Ramaria rubella
TGTTGTTGGTTTTGTCTTTTCGCTCCTTGTTTCTTGGCTATCCTTTTAGTCTTTCAATTGAACATCTATTCAATTGATATGACCCGGAGCCTAGTCGTCTAAGTCTGCTTTCCCCATATATTGCATATAAAAACAAAGCATTGGAACCTTGTACGCTCTTTCACTTAGTTTTCAAGTATTATCCTGACCAGACTAGTAGCCTTGCTACAAGTGCTTTGAATTGCATTATTACTGTTTCGTAATAGTGTTATTTGATCACCGGAGTAGAATCTCTTAATTGGGTTCTCCGTTATAATAGTCTTTGGTTGATATCCCCTTGAATACTAGCAAGTGGCTAGACTAAACTTGATTGTGTACCTTACACCAACGTTTAGTTCTGAGATCACAGTTTCCAAAACAACCTGCAGTGAGATTATCAATACATACAAAGTTAATAAAGAGAAAAACACTTACCAGAGTACACACAAGGGCAATTAAAGGTAGAGGGACAGGATTGAAAAGATTCAAGGCAACTGACGCAATCAGCAGATGGCCCTGAAAGGCAAGCATATTGATGACTTGTAAAAGAATGGGATGGCCAAACGGTGTTTCCTTACGAAGGATAGTCTAGAATAAGGAATAGAGTAAATGAATACACTCAGCAAAAAAAAAAAAACCTGGCGATCCCACTGGCTGCACCAGACTGCACCATGCTCGTCAAAATATACCATGGGATATACGAGATTTCTGTCTTCTAGGAGCCCTTGTGCAACTAAGGGATAGAGATGGGGATTGACATCGTCGAAATGATACAAAATAGGAACCAACTTGATAAGATTACTGCCTTGGGATCCACGCACGCATAGTGACAGCAAGGGCATGAAGCTAAAAAGTAGGATAGTAAATAAAATGATATAGAAAAGAAAGAAAAAACTTATGATATGTTCAATATCCTTTGAGAACGTGATATTCGTGCCATCGTCAGGTCCGTATTCATTGTGTGTGGACTCCCAGGCCTCACGAGCGCAGAGGTGGCACAAACTTGATTGTTCCGGAAAAGTGTGCTCAACGAGCAGACAAGTCTTGTACTTCAGCTGTGCATGGGAAAGAATGAGACGTGTCGATGGCATGGCGCAGCCGAGGCTAGGAACAGCAGTGAACTTGGGATGACGGGAGCAGGGGCATGACAGTGTGATGGGAACCTCGTCCAATGAATACACCGTTGGAGCCTCTTTGCTGCCAGACTCCAGATTGGATGGGGCAGCGGATGGGGCAGCAGGAGGAGCAGTGAATGGGGCAGTGGATGGGGCAGCGGAAGGGACAGCGGAAGGGGCAGCGGAAGGGAAACAGGTGGCGGATAACGTGTCCCCTGCTGTCGAGCAGGGGGGTCATTACAAGGAGCGGGGGGATGAGACTTGGACTGAGAATTTGCATGATGGGACGAAGAATGAGGAGCCAAATGAGATGGTGAATGGAAAGTTGAAGGGCTAGACAGGGGTCGATATTCATCAATATGGTGATGCAGATGCGATTATAAGGCTGAAGCTGTGTGGGGAACCCTAACATGCTTCAACGTTTCAGTTGTTGCGTGCAGATTAGATGTACCGCTAGCCGGCATGCTCCCACCAGATGTGCCATCAGCTACTTAATTTATGCTATAGGAAGACAAAATAAGAATAAAAAAGAAGAAATAAAAGTACAAACTTACTTTAGTGGGTGGTTTCCACAGGTGAAGGTGCGGAATGACCGCATGTGATGGCGGCAATACAGCAGTCGTATCCACACACGAAGGAAGGGGAGGATCAATGGAGGGAGGAGCAAAGGGAGGAGAAGGTGGTGAAGGGACAAGGGGGTCGGTGGTATTGTCATCAATGAACGTGTTGCGGCCATTCGTCAACGGCTGCGTGAAAAAAGGATTGTTTTCCTCGTCAAGCATGGGGTGGCCAAACAACAAGCTGCCAATGCTGGGCAGAGGGCCCCAATCAGGCACCTAGGTACAGTTAGATTAGAACAGAAAAAGAAAAGAAATAAAAAACTTACCATGGGTGGCACTGCCACTTTCAGCAACTGAGACACCAAAAGCAGCTTCTTGGGGCCTTTATTGGCCTTGGGATGCGGTTTGGACTGGGAGGGTTGAGTAGACGGGGCTTGAAAACATGTGATGTGCATGGAAAGGAGGGATGAAGCCGAGTGGGGTGGGTGGGAAGGAAATGAAAGCAGCACGCGGTTATTTGGACTTCAAAAACGAATGCTTCGCAAAGCACCGTGCACGAACCACACATGAGAGCCATAGTTGCGATGCATATATGCTGCATCAGTGTTAGAACCCATATCCATTCTCCAATTTTCCTCTGATTTTCCGACAATCTCCGAAACACCTCCTCCAACAATCTCTGACAAATCTCCTTTTCCTAAAATCTCCGACAAATCTCCTCTGACAATCTCTGACAACTCTCCTTTTCCTACAATCTCCAACAAATCTCCTTCTCTGACAATCTCCTTTCTGACAATCTCCTTTTTCGATAAGCCTTTTTCCAACTTTTTCCGAAATCTCCATTTAAACATCCTTAGTCATCCTTCAGAGATCAATCTCCTGATCTTATATCCATATGTCCCATCTCCGACTTCGTATTCGTTTCCGTATTCGCCCGAGTCAGAATTCCACATGTCATATCATTACCTGTTATGTCTCCAATTCGGCACCCTCAGTTATTCCTTAAATAGGCTTGTTGTACATCTCTTTCTCTAGTTTGAATATTGATTGTTCATTATCATTGGTCATATTACCTATCACGTATATTGACTTATACAATGAGTCTTGCATATTGATTATATTCCAATCATCTTCATTCTGACATCCCGAAACCCTTATCTCCAGTCTAAACTCCAATTTTTCCGAAAGGCTAATCCTTACCTTTAATCCTCTTCAAACACTCTTCCACTCTTCTCCAATTTTCTCCGACATTTTCCGAAAATACTAGTTAAGTCTTGACTAGCTGTCTTGTCATTGATCCTTCCATAGATCTCCAACTATTCCAACATTCTCTGAATTCCGACTTGTCAAGAAATCCGAAATACCAGGGCACAAGAATCCAAGAGGGCGCAACCCATAAGTTGAAGCCAAGCCCGTCTGATCCCAATATTCCGATATTTCCAATGTTTTCCACAACTCTGGTGAAAAGCAATATGGTCCATAACAGTATATTCAAACTACCACTCTTGATTCTTACAATAACTTCCGATATCCAATTCTGATCACCTACATCTGACAACATCTATGTCCTTACCAACAAACCTTCCAACCAACTAGGAGAACTTTTCGACAACACCAGTTTTTCCAACGGCAATGATGTCAATCCTCAATACAATTCCGACAATGGTGACAAGCTCAAACATGACGATGAAGATATCAAGATCAATCAAGTTTCCAAGGAGAATACCTACCCTTCATTCTTACCTTCCACACCCTTTTTCCCGACAATTCCCACTTCCTTGCATACATTCCGACCAAACTCTGATATCTCCAAAACCAAGACTTTCCGACATCCTTTACCTGGTCACTGTACAAAGAATTGTCCCAAATCATCTTCCAATAGGAGAGCTACAATCCAAGCTGCAATCAGCACATCACACAGGCTCCAACTTGCAAGTCTAAACAGCTGCAAAGACCTCAGTACAGACAAATTGGCATCAACACTCTGTCCATTTTTCCGAGGCTCTTTCCACACTTTCCTATAATCCTGATTTTGATTTCTTATCATTTTCCGACACCACTCCTTATGATTTCCGACACCATCCTCCATGTTAATTCCGAATTCTAGTGGACAACATTTCCACTTCTTATTCTTTTCCGACTTTCTGACGTTTTCCGATGTTTCCAACTTTTTCCTCATGTATCAAACACCACTTTCGGAATCCCACATTTTTCCGCAGGGTTAATCTTCAACCCTCCGACCACGACCTAGTCGTAAATCCAGTAGGCTATTAATATGCCAATCTGTCCATCTGTCCAGCAATCAATCCAGGTTGTTACTACCATATGGTGTAGCACCACTTGATTTTCACTGTTCTGACATGCTGGGACACACCTGACCCCCCAACTACAATCTGTTGATTGACAGGGTATAGGGTAGTACCTAGTTCTGCATTCCTCAACAGCAAGTCAAGACTCCAACTCCAACATATGTCCCTGTGGCAACTTGCAATTCGCAATTCCACAAATCCAAAAATCCAAAAATCCAAAAATCCGATTGTGGACAACCCTCTGACCCACTCAAATCTGTGTCATCCTAGACTATGCCTTGACAATTTTTTGTCTTGGCAAGTTGACACATACAAGATTTTCAGCAACTCATTTCCAAAAGGAAAATCCGTCACGACCATTGATTCTTCCACTTTTCTGACGACCTTCATTCGCCTTGAGGGAGGGAGAGAATCACCCCTTAGGAAAACTTTATTCCTTATCTCTAGTTAAGCTGGAATAACCCCAACAGTTCATTAACGAGGCTCTAGCTATAGGGCCCACCCAACATTTTTCTATGCACAGTACTCCGATACTTCCTCACAGAAGAAATAAGGTGGCCCTTCTGGTTCTGCATCAATTATCAGCAGATTTCTCCAACACCAATTTCTCCGAAACACAACACCAATTTCTCCAACCCTCTATATTTCAACAATCACCATCTATGGTCCTTGTCAACACCCATCTGTTCTGCATTCAAAGGACAACAAATGGAAAACCACCTTCAGATTTCGTTACAATTTCTATTGAATGGTGTGTTATGCCCTTTGTTCTTACTAATGCCTCAAGTCGTCTTCAATCCTGTTCAACATTTGATGACATTCATCTTTTCCATCCCTATCACATGGACAACTCCTTATCCATCTCAATCATTGGATAAAACCCGAGACTTTGTTAGTGACATTCTGATTCCGAAATTTCAAGACCATCATGGAATCATCTTGCTCTCATTCTCTTTTTTCAAAGTCTTTCAACCAAGGGCACCACCTCATTTTCCAAACATTTCCGATACTGTCTCCATTTTCCACAGTTCTGTTGAAAACCAGTATCACAGCGACATCCTCAATGAGAGCCTTCACTTTCGCAATTTCCTTCATTGGATTTTCTGAGTTCCAACTTCAAATCTCCAATTCTGAGTTCCGACTTCAAATCTCTGATTCCAATTTCCAACTTCAATATTTTCCAATTTCATGACCCATTTTCCAATTCCCTATTCCGATTTTCTTTTCTGACTTCAAAATCTCCGATTCCGATTTCCAACTTCAATTTCCGACTTCAATTCCTGATTCCGAGATTCCAACTTCAAGGTTCCTGACTTCAATTTCCACTTCACAATTTTCCAATTTCCAACATTTTTCAACATTTCTCCACATTAGAGAAATCCGACACACTATTTTTCATCTAGGAATTACAATGCCATGATACTTCAATGACAATTCAACATGGAATTTTGCAATCTTTGAAATTTTCAAGACTTCAAGTGTCATCTTGAACTTTCTTTCACACATCCGAAATTTCTGACACAAATTGCACAAGAATACTGTATACCATTTCATCCATCCACTCTTATTCCGAATGTCCCGACACAAACCTGACTCTTTAAATAGACGATGGGACGTCTATCTAAGAGGGGAGTAGTGACTATGCTGGCCTTATTCTGTCACACAATTTCCATCTATCATGACCATCCTTCAGCTGTCATCGTCCCTTTTCCAACCCACATCCATTAACTTCACAGTGTCACATGGATCACAAAAACCTCAGGGCCACCCGACAAGAACATTCCCTGACTTGTGAAATGGGCCGCTGTTGCACACGACATAGTCTGATTCCTCTATGGTTTATCTCAATGTATCTAGTATGGGTGATGGATAACTTGGAAACCCAGCATGGCATATTTTTCCTCAAGTGGTAAGTTTATGTGTCTCATTATTTCTTGTATATCAGTAAGGTGGCAGTTATTCCTATGCACCCTTTGTATATTCGAAGTTGTGTGCTGTCAAATGCTGACACATTGCCTTCATATACACATCTATTTCCTGTGTTTATTCCATCATGATACCATATATCCCCTTGCTTGTCTACAACTCTTGCAACAAAGTGCTGCCTCATTGCATCATAGTATACAATCCCAGCTAAGGATAGACTCTCATGGTTGTCATGTGTGTCTTGTGTTATCATATTGTGACAAATTTCAATCATATAAGCATTTGTGATATGGAACACAACTAATTCAGGCACACTGTTATATACTCGTTCTTCAATGACTCTTCTTTCACACAAACATCTTCTTGCTGTCATCCGTTTTGTTGTCAGCACTTGGTACCACTGCTGAACAGTGTGGTTTTTGGGTGACTCTGAAAAGCCAGCTAATGATGCACCTCTGTCCCAATTAAATATGTCACATATTACAGACAAAGAATTTCCAGTTTTAGGAGCAAATCCTATATTACAGGATGTACAATGTGTATTTAACACCATAACTGGTATAGGTAGATTGAACGTTTCTTGAGCTACATCATCAATACTGGTGTATGCTCCATTTATTGGAAAATTGCGAGGATGTTTGATGGAAATCCTGTTGTAATCGATCCCTGGCCCTTTCAAATGTAATTGTTCCATTTTCCACCTCTCTGAAACTACTATGCAGCAATTGCCAATGCCTATTGTGTGATGCATAAGTATTAAATGCCAACTTATTATTCTCTTCCCATAATAAGTGCATTATTGTGATCAGGGCATCATAAGCACAAGAAGAAGTTGTAGAATTCCACTGCACCCCTAAAGGGCCAGGGTTTTCCTGCCCAGGTGGTGGGGGATGTTCTTTTCTTTTTCACTGGAATATCAGTGAGATCTTCTTTTTCAGTGCATTTTTTGTTCTTATTGACACCAATATTCTTTCCTGGATCATGACTCAGATATTGCAAAGGTCTTGACACTTGTGCAGCTACGTATGCAATGTGGGAGAATTTCACTTTCTTGTTTTGTGTATTTTCATGTTTACTTGCATTGGTATCTGTTACCTCCTTGTCAATATACCAATCAGTATCTTCAGCCACTTCAAGTAAAGGGAAAGGATCCTCTTTTGACCAACATAGTGCAGCATGGACATGTTTAGGTACAAAGTTTATTCCCTTCCAAAGTTGATACTCCCTTATAATGGTATTTCTTAGATCACCAATTACATCCTTGGGCAGTTTTCTTTCATATCTCAATTTGGTTAATTCATCCAGTATTTCTAATTCTCTGAACTCTTGCCTCAGCCATGCTGATGCCCCTCCAGTCATCTTATTTGGCTCAAAATGCTGTAATATGACAGTTCCACCTGCAGATGCACTTCTTGACAGGCATGTATAATATGATTGATGAGTCAGACAACCCCCCAAATCAACAACATTATTTGGTCTAGTTCTTCCCTGGCATCCATAGTCTGTCATGGAAAAATTTGGCAATACTTGCACTTGTTGTCTGGTAATAGTTAAAGTATCATCATTTGGCAGGTGACAAACTACATCTTGAGCTGCCCAACCAATTGGAACTACATTCACAGGTAGGCCATCAAGATGAATAGGCATTGGGGGGTTTTTCAGTTTGACAAATAAAATATCTAAGACATTCTTGTCTTTAGTAAGTTTAGATGATTTCCAGCCCACAACTGTCCCTTCTGCACCGTTGGTTACACAGCATGGTGTTGCAATATTGTGTTTTACCAGTACTGGCATGCCATGGCATATTGAAAGCTTTCCAGCACAGTGCTGACTTGCTTCATGAGGCAGGTTCCACACAACATGTTGTAGCTCAGGACTGAGTGTATTAGATGCTCTTCGAGGATCTTTCATTCTGGCTCTAGAGGTTTTTCTTTGGTTATCTTCATTCAACTTGGGAGAACCCAAAGTATCCATGGAATAAAAGTGATGGAGAGGTTGCCTTGTATCATTTGCATAACAATCTGACCCCAACATGTTGTATTTATCTCTGTGTGCATTAGGTCCAACAATGACTGATATGTTATGGAACCTTGCTTGATTCAGCTTGACTTTGTTTGCTGGTTGTCTGCCCACTAAAGTTTTCAAAAATGATATGTCAGCAGTAGTGCAAGCCTTGTATCTCATGTTTTGCAATGCTCTACGCAATTTCCCATCTTCAGGGCTTTGAGTTGTTTGTCTCATATTTTCCCTCAAGATAACAACTGTGGTGAATTGATGCCATGCAGCCTTTCCAATGGTTGCCTCTTGTATCTCATTGGTTACCCCCTGCAATTTCTTTGTCCCTATTGAACCACTGTATAATGTATACTGAGAAATGGGTGGCAGTTGTGCAAAATCACCTGCAAGTATTATGTTCATTCCACCAAAAGCTTCTGTATGACAGTTTAATGCATAGCATAACTGCTTGCTAATGGTATATAAATCCCTTGCACCTAACATGGAGACTTCATCCAACAAAATATAATTAGTACCTGTCAGCCTTGCTTTCACTTCACTAAGTACAGTCATGTTTATTTTAGCTGATCTTGACCTTTTGGGATGAATATCTAGCAATGAATGGTATGTGGTACCTCCTATCAATGCTGAAGCAGCTCCTGTTGGGCAACTAACTGGAATCAATGTGGTTCATTGCGCTCTTTAAAGAAATGAGCCAAAGCTTTGATCACTTGTGATTTTCCTGTTCCAGCCATCCCTCCCAAGTACATTTTCAATTGTTCACCTGAAGGCTGTACAGCATGATTGGCTACAATTCTGAAGGAACGCTCTTGGTCTGGTTTCAGGCCATACACATTGACAGTGTCATCCACCTGCTGTTTGTGTACAGCTTGTTTAGCATTGAAGTTATTGAGTAAATAACTGGCATCAAAAATTTTGACTTGGTCTGGTAAAAAAGCAGTGGGATCAAATGGTGCAGGTAGCTTATCCTGTGCATCTGCTTGGTTTACTATATAATCTAGGCAGGCATCCTGACGCCTTTCTTTCTCAGTATCTAACATAGCACGCCATTCTGGTGGAGCCTTTCCCTTTCCATCAACAGACATACACTCCTCAGGTGATGGCAGGTCATCTAAGCAATCATCCAACCACCCAGAAGTCATGGCAATCTGTTCAGCAGCTTGCATCCCATGTTCTTTAGCCAATGTTTTGTACCCTTTGTCTAAAACCTCTTCCAATTGCATGTCTGCCATATCTAATTGTCCATAGAGGAGATTCTCATCAGTATTTTCATTTGGATCATTGTCATCATCAAATAATATATTGTCTTTTGACAAACTTTAAGACGCTGTGCACGATGATCATCTCGGGCATCATTGCACTCAAACCTGATCTGCAAGAACCTCATGATTTGCAATTGTCGATCTGTAAAAGTATAAGAGGTAAATGCTTCAGTCCATGTCTCAGAATATTTCTTGAGATAAAATCCTGTGTGCCATGGTTTGAACAATGTCAACATTGTTGCACAATAATATTCATAGTCCCCTTTATCACTTTGTGGAAGGGCACCACCTACAAAATTAGGAACCAGCCCTTTATTGTCAGGTAAAAACTTGATCCTGTGTGAATCCTGCTGTGGGTGGCCATCTAGGAATTGCATATCATCTAATGTAATTTCATTTTCATCCATGGTATCATCTGTGTCCTCTTGATCTACACTGCAGTCCTCTATATGCTTGCACTTACGTTCATGAGGGGTCAAGGGACCAGCTAGGTTGGAAGAAGCAGTGCCATGTTCCTCATCTTCAGTTTCATACTCTGAAATATCTTCTTCACCTTCTAAATCCACTTGTGTTTCATCATCTTTCTCAGGTGGAGGAAGTTTGACTTGGCCTTTCTCTTTATGAGCCTGTTGGATCCAGTCATATACTGTTGCATCATCATAAAACTCAGGTCTTAATGTCTAGTCAGATACTGCTGAAAATGCTGCATAATCACCTTTTACAACACCCAATACAACTTGGTCTTTTTTGATGGGCAATACTGACTCAGGCTTGTGTGAATCTAGTTGAATAGGCCATGAGCTCCGAGCTTCTCTAACAAATGGCATCCAATAAACGGGTTTGAATTTATGGGAGGTATAATGATCTGGTTGTTCAAGCAAGTAGGCACTAGCCATTGGTGCACCAATCTCCATCTTTGTAGTCATTGAGTTTACAATAGATGTCAACAGCTTACGGGCCTTCTCACGTCTAGGTTTTTCACTATTTAGCATTTCAGCATTCCTATCAAAAACATCTCTTATGGACTCAAATATACCATAGGTTTTAAGAGGACTTTTAGATACATAATCTGTCACATATGCAATCACAGCTTTAATGGCAGTTCCAGATAGTAAGCTAGTCACATCACTGTTGCATCTAAGGAGATATGTGACAATAGGTGTGAATGTATTTATCCAAGCCTCACCCTTCTTGAGGTTGATATGACCAGTCTTTGGATCAACCTCACTATGTTGATAAAGTTCTCATGGAAAGCATGCCTTGCAGGTTTTCCACTTATTTTTCATGCATGTCTTTTTACCACAGGAGTGTCGGTTGGATCTCCAAACCAAGTCATCCACATCATGATAGAATTTCTGCCACCATATATTATCTTTTTTACAACAATGACATTTTTTGCAATTACCAACAAGACAAGGCAAGGGAGGCATGTCTGGTAAGGTTGTGGTGGGGTCTACATACCCTGGCATATCTTTATCCCTCTCTATTTGTGCCCACACATCCTCCACTGTCCCATTCAAAAACTCACCAATATGTGAGCTCTCCAAATATTCCACAAGTGTCTTCTGAAAATCAGAGGCAGGGTCCATAACACGTTCTCTAATTTCAAGTGGAGACAGGCTATTCTGAATCCACAGGAGTATGTGCAGATATAAAGTGAGACGTCCCTGCTGCTCTACAGTGCCATAGTACCTGAACTTCTTCCACATAATCCTGCTTCTTCCTCATTCATACCAACCACATGCTTTAGAAAGGCTTTAACAATAATGTTGAAAAATCTTGCACTTGCAACAGGATTATCAGCAATTAGTTTGTGGTTGGCATCATCTATATTCAACACAGGCCTGATTTTTTCTTTGTGTGCAGCAAGATACAAGGCAATAGGATGTTTAACATCTGCTGGGGCAAATGTAATGTACCATGTTGGAGCTCCTAGGTAGGCTAGCAATGACCAACATTCATTTCGCATAAATTTTCTCATTGTGCCTGAACCTTCTACATGGCTGGAAACATGATCCAAGTCATTAATAAGTCTGTAACAAGCTTTCTCATCATCTGTCACAGCCATCACCATCTCATTATTTTTCATTTGATTGGTCATACTTGTCAGCACAGGGATACTGATAGAGAGCAGGCGCTCCACTATATCGTCAAAATGGACTCTATCTGCTAGTAGGAAACTCCCCATTGAAGAAGCTTTGATTTGCTGATGATTAAATGCAACCAAAGGAAAGTCTGGGTCTGTCTGAAACCTCTTATCATGATAAAGCATGAGATGTTTAAGACGCAGCTTATCAGGGACTCTCACAGCACCATTCATGTTTCCAATGCCACCTAGACCATATGGAAACAGCCAAGGAAATGCTTGAGGATAAAGCTGAGGATTGTCATATATAGAAGCAGGCTGACTGGCTTGACCTACACCTAGCATTTGCCCTTTGTTTTTCAAATGCTCAATGGCAATTGCTATTAACTTCTTGGTATTGTGAATGGGGAGTTCTGCACCTGTGATCCCATAAACTACAAAAGGACATTCACCTTCAGCTGTCCCTTCCTCAGTTTCACACTCATAAATGCTTGTAGACTGTGCATGTTTATTAGAATGAGACTCATGGTATTCAATGGTCACAGGGATCTCATTGTCCTTGTAAGAGTTTAAATTGTGCATAGATATATCCAAGTCAAAATAATCTTTATGATTGCATTTAAGCCAAGTTAGTGCTTCATGTACTGTATTTGAGCAAACCAGCAAGGGGGTCCAACAAAGCTCTTTTTCAGTGGGTTTGGTTGGCCCAGTGAATATGAAGGCCAATACTTCATCCAACTCATTGCAGTGAGGTGGAAGAGCCTGGTATATTTTTGGTGTTGGGTTTGGGAACAGTACGGCATTAGCATGCATCTTAAAAAATCCAGACTCTACCCTGACCACACAATAATTCTTCCTCACTCTGGCTATGAGCAGTTTTTCAGTGTAACTCAGACCTCGAAGTTGTATGGGTACCTTACCAAGCCAATTACCATTAGCAAGTGACATCAGCGGGATAGTCCTTTTTGTAAGTTTTAACAAACAATCAGGGCAAACATGGGTACAGGATTTGTCAAGCACAGGTCCTTTCCACTCACGGAGTTCATCTGTCACTTTTGTTCTCTCTTTTACAGTTATTCCCTGCCCTGTTTTATCAAGGATATTCCAGTCTACTTGTGCATCAGTAGCCAAAGTGGCATCACTCAATTTGGTCAATGTGCCACATACCCAACAGCCAGTCTCATGGATTTGAGATTTCATATCAGTAGTCTTGACAAATCCATGAATAATGTGATTATATTGGTCTCTTGTTTTAGGGGGAGGAGGGAAAGGCTCATCACAGTGCAGACTTTCAGCATTAAGTTGGGGGTTTTTTTTTTCACGAGATCTTTGCTTTTGTAATTTGACTACAATTTTATTGTTAGATTTTACTGTGGAAATTTTGCCAATATTCACAGAACCTAGATGACCTTTGAACATAGATATGTATACATTGCAGGATGTACAAATCTTGTGGTCATTGAAAAGGACTTGTAATCCCTTCAATGTTGCATGTTTGGTCACATTAATGTAATGCTTCTCTGCAATGTGAAGCAGATGCCTTCTAGGAAGCCTATATGCCAGTTGTTTGATGGGAATAACCACACTTTGTAGCATTGGGTCCTCCATATTCCTTAATGCTGCATCAGTTAGCCGAAGATACTCAACATAGGTATATTTAACAGTTCCTTGGAGCAGTAACGATTGTCCACCTGTGAAGTGGGACAATTCTAATCCTGTGAAATTTACTGATGATTTTGGACCATCATTCAAAGCAGGTATTCCACCACCTTTGTACCTCCAAAGGTCTTCATGATGTGACTCCAGAGGGCCTAGTGATCCAGTATCATGTGTCATGTCATGGTCATGGTTAATAAGATAGATGCTACACCAATCTTGAATGCTCAAGCCCACATTGAAAATAACCACATTTATTCTATGGGCATTTTCAAATATATATATCTTTATTGTTTTAATCTGAAATAACACCATGCAGGCAGAATGATGGTAATGGAATATCATGGTCTGACTCATAAAGCTCCCATATGTCCTGAAACTCATAATGTTTTTGTTGTTTGCTCCAGAATAGCATACCAATCTTTGGAATTCATGTCGGTGCATAAAATTCTGCATAGCTTTTATTGTAATGTGATGTGCAAGCATTGCACAATTCACACTGAAATCAGTATAAATGGTGATTATAAGGTGAAGCCACTTGGTCCATATCCCATTGATAAACATATGTATATGGACCTGTGGCAGAGCACAAGTGTTGGGGGCTGACATTGACAAGTTTGATATCTGAACAGCTTCAACTAGATGCCCTCCAAAATGATGCAAATTAGTATTTCGATTTTCCCGTCGAAATGAATCACATGTCTCAATGTGATTCATCAGTTTGCACACATCTGTGCTGAAAAACACATTACTTTGGTGGTGTATAGCATCAAATAAACCTCCAAATTGTACATCAACATATATCAAGTTTTGTGGCAAAGGGTTGTGGTTCTCTGAAGATACGGTTATCACAGCTTCAAGGTCTATCACATTTGAATTAGTCAAGTAAAATGTGTCAGTAGCATTAATGACTCTAATGGTTTGAGTCACCATGATGAATACCATGTAGTAGAGACATAGCACTGGCGAAGCCAAGAAGGAGTTAGGTTTAGTCACACGGTGTGGAAAATCCAATGGCTTGGCCATTTTGGACTCAATATCTGTTTGACTGTCTTGTTTTATTAAATTTAATAGCAGAGGGTATGGTGAAGTCTGTTCAGTTGAAGCTAGGGCCCTCACCCATGATTGCTCCATGGCAATTGTGTGTATATTTTTACAAGCCACAGGCCATTCTGCATGCTCGGGGGCAATGTCATGCATAATGCGATGAACTAGGGGCCACCTGACCTATGATTGTGCATCGACTGTAAAAGAAGAGAGAACATTGAAGGAGAAGGCTTTGGGTTGCGGCATGATGGTTATCGTCAAGTTTTGATGTGAAAACCCCAAGAACAACTCAAAGTCCTAATGGAGACAGATTTGTAAGCAGTAAGTACTGATGACTACAAGGCTGACTCAGTTATTGTTTCTCGACAATTTCATAGATAGACACCTAATAAATTTACTGTCCCATACTTGTTTCATACTGTCCTGTCTCATACTGTCCCATACCTGTCCCATACTGTCTGGTACTGTCCGGTACTTGTCTGGTACTGTCCTGCCATGGAACGTGCATGTATGAAGAGTGGGGATACAAATTGAGCTGTGAACGAGGATACTATGACTTCTTGTTCCATTACTGTGAATCATAGTACTGTTGTGGACAGCAACACAGTCACATGATGATACCCGTCAATGTGAAAAACTAAAAATTCCCAATGGTGACAGATTTGACTTATAAATACTGCTTCCATGGCTTCAATACAAGTTACTTTACAGAACCCCTTGTGATTTCTATACTTCCATCTAGTTCCTTCATTTACCCCTATTTTCCTCCTCTCGCTCCCATTTATGTTTCCTCTCAGTAGCGTGTTAAGTGCACTTTAATAGGCATGCCAACATATGCGAATATGCAGTATCATGTGCCTGCAACTCAAAACCTGATCAGCACATTTGACAGTGAAGGCCTCTACCACCATGGGCGGCGACATCGCACACACACATTGGTGATAGAGGCCTGAGTACCTGAGTGAAATGACATACTCTGGCACACCACCCACAACGACGTCATACGCAGAGTGATGCCCATAGTGAGTTGTTTCATTCCACCCAGGTACTACAGAAACATTAGTCTGCAACCTACCTTTGTGTCATACCACATATCATGTGCCTGCAACTCAAAACCTGATCAGCACATTTGACAGTGAAGGCCTCTACCACCATAGGTGGCGACGGCACACGCACACATTGGTGGTAGAGGCCTGAGTACCTGGGTGAAATGACATGCTCTGGAACACCATTGGCGACGTTGTCGTATGCGCAGTGATGCCCATAGTGAGCTGTTTCATTCCACCCAGGTACTATGGAAACATTAGTCTGCAACCTACATTGGTATATGTTGCCTCTCTTTCACACAAAACTAGAAATGCGAAGTCAGAACTCAATCAATGACATGTATGTATGACCCACATAAAAAGGACGAGAATCTTGCCTGTAGGGCCATAGGTGAGCTCCTGGACATTCCAGACACACACGCAGTCTGAATATACCAGCCATCTGTAGACTAATCATGTAACTGAAAGGTGTTTCAACTAACATATCTGGGAGAGTAGTAGAACGCACTAAAACAACCCAAGAGACTAGGGCTGATAGGTAGTGGATCACAAGTAAAAACCACTGAGGAACTGCAAGGTATTGCTCTAGAGTTGGTAAACAGAACAGGAAGAATATTAAGAACACTCACCATTCATTTGTGAGATTGTTTTAGGAATCCAAGCACCAGAACCAAGGACCTGCATCAGTGCAAGATGAATAGCTGTGCTTTGCAAAAATGGTGACTTACACCACCAGAAGAATACCAGAGAGTAAGCACAAGTAAAGAAAACAAAAGGAAACACACCAGATGCTCAAAAAACCACATGAAGGTTCGGTGCGTGTGGGGCCAGAGTGAGTTGCGACGCCGTGCTGGCAGATCACGTGAGTAAAGCAGCAACTTTGCTGACTACGCAAGAGTCACGTGAGCAGTGAGCAGGGAGCCCCATGCAGGTCGCCGCACGCTACCACCTGGCTGCCCAGGACTCACTTGCAGCCATCACCGACGGTGTCACCGTGCGTGACGTTCCACGTCACGCCGGCGACGTTTTCGCTCCCACCGATATCACCACGAAAACAGCACGCCGGACACGAGCCACGACCACGAGAAGGACCCACAGGACCAGCATCAACGCCAGGGGACCCTCAGCAGGTCCCCTAGGATTCTGGGACTGCGCGTAAGCCGCGCCGATGCGCGCTGCGACATCCGCGCACCCCGGCGGTGGCGCACGACGGCAAGGCGCCGTCCAGGCCTGGACGGCCCTAGGGCCGCTTCCTGCCGCCTCCTTCCGCCGCCTCACCTCGCTATCGCCCCTCAATGCCCTCACCCTCCCCTCGATCCTTCAAGCTTCAAGCTTGAGCTTGAACGCCCGCACGCCATTTCCGTGCCCCGTCGCCCCTGAACGCACGCCCTCTGCGCACGCCGTCCCCGCCGCCGCCTCGCCAGCCCCACCGCCCTCTCGTCGTCCCCGCCGTCCTCTCTCCGTCCCCGCCGCTCTCTCTCTCCATCCCCGCCGCCCTCTCGCCGCCCCCTGCCGCCCTCTCTCCATGCCCACGCCCTCTCTCCATGCCCACGGCCCTCTC
>MU134768.1:25923-39414 GCA_015039355.1 Ramaria rubella
AACAGTGAATGAATAATCTGTAAGGAAAAAGCATTTTTATCACATTTTTTACACTAAAAATCTGCTCATGCCCCCAGTGAATCCATTCCCTCACGAAGTGGCTCCGCTACAACGTGGAGGGGATGGCAACCTTCAACAAATCGTTGAAGAAGTTGCACAGGATCACGGAAATCGAGTTCAAATTCTGGAAGGAGCGGTGGGAGACATACCATGGGGCGTCGGTACCGCAACCAGAGTTGGGCTTGGAAGCTGGGTCGGAGAATGAGGACGGAAATGTCGGGCTGCAACCAGAATCGGAGAAGGTGGAAGACAAGGGGAAAGGGAAAGTGAAGGAGGCAGACAACGTCGGGATGGATGTCGATGTCGTCCTGGAGAACAAGATGAGTAAATTGGAAGTTTGGATATTCGGAGAAGTGTTTGCAGGGGAAACAGAGTAAGGAAAACATGTAGGGAAGAAAAGGGTGTCGGAAAGATAGGAATTGAAATGTTCTGGTGGATTTATTGGTTGGTTTTCAGAAACATTGGTAAGGTACTTGATATTTGGCCTGGAATATTGTCCTAAATGGTTGAAGGGTTGGAATCGGAAACGTGAGTCGGAGGATGTATGGATGGTGCATTCATCGATACGAGGGGTTTTAACAGCGCTTTGCAAAGGAGATCGTTATTGTTTCTGAAGGCGGTTTATCGGTGATTGTCCCATAACGCGGAAATTGGTGTTGATGACTAGACTTAGAGTCGGAGTAACTGCGTTGTATCTTGAATAGTCGGATTCGGAAGTCTAGAATTCAGAGGTCGTAAAACTAAATCTTGGACGTGGAAGGATGTCTTTGAGGAAGATTCGGCATTTGGGTTTGGAGATTGTCCTGGAGTGTTCTCGAGGAAGTACAGATGTACTGTGTGGAATGTATCAGATGAAATCCTATAGCTAGAGTCTCGTTAATGTTCTCAAGGTGGTTCTGGCATAACTAGATGTAAGGAAAATGATTTCCCAAAGTGAGATTCTCTCCCTCCAATAGGTGTGATCTTGTTGGAGTATGTAGCGGAATATTTATGATCGCTTGTTGGGAATTGGGAGAATTGATGTAACGGATGTTTCCTATTGGAAATGCACCGAAGTTTCCACATTGTTGTTGCGAGTTGAGGATTCAACAAGCATTGATGTTGGACGTTTATGGCGGGTCGGGGGATGTCGCAGCGAAGTCAGATTTCGGAGATTCGGAAAAATGCAGATTGCAGGTTTCCTGAAGACACATCATAGAATTGAATCTTCTTGTTGAGGAGTGCGGAACTAGATACTACCCAATACCCTGTCAATCAATGGATTGTAGTGGGTGGGTTAGTGGTGTTCCCAGCACATCGGAACAATTAGAAACAAGTGTCGTTATACGTAATGTAATAGTGACCGGATTTTTTGCTTGACGGGAGGACGTGATTGGCGTGGATTGCCTACTGGGTGTTGCAACATAATGTCGTTGGTGATGGAAAGGACAGAGACCGGCGGAAGTGGGAATCCGAAAGGATGGTGTTTAAACCTAATGATCGGTCAAAACTGTTTGGAAGGTGATATTCAGAGTTTTAGGTGGAATTGTTGGAATTACAGGGGGTGTTTTTGGAAAGCGTCTGTGGTGTTCTTGGTAAGGCACAATGAGATGTGAACGTGGATTCATGCTCGAGAGTCTTTGAGCTGTCAGTTTTGGGGATTCGGAAGGTCCTCTAAAGGGACCGTGATGGTGGAATCACCTATTGTGACAGTTGTGGTCTGGGATTTTGCTTTCCTGGCAAAGGATGATGACCTCAGGCATTCTTTCACCTTATGACCAGGTTTTCCACAGTAGAGGCATAACTTTTGATCGATGCGTTGTTGTCTCTCCTGTAATATTAACTTGCCGTCTTATCCGAGGATGTCAGAAAGTTTCGGTGTTGGCAAAGTCAGGGTTTGGTTAGAGATTGCTGCCGTGTATTGTGAGTCCTTATCACAAGGATGGTTGGAATTCACATTGTCGATGCCGCTTGGAATTGGGTTGGATTTTAAGTCTTCGTTTGTGAGGCACTTGTTGGAAAGACTGGGGTACTCGTGAACATTTGATGGGTTGACGACATTTTTGGTAGATCTGTCGGTGTCATCCAAATCGAGTGTTTGAATTCGGGTGTCGGAAGACATTATAGAAATCAAGAGTGTTAGCTTGTAAATACTGTTAGGAACGTGTGTGCGATTCAACATCGGACTGTTAGGGTTCATCGGATTTGATGTCGGGATCGGATTTGGTCGGAGCTCTCCTTGACCGAGGTCGGTAGTCGCAATATTCAGAAATGCATGGAAATACTGGATGACTTGGAAGTCGGAGATCCAAAGACTGATCTACATGGGTGTTGGCTTCAACTTATGGGTTGCGCCCTCTTGGATTTCTAGTGCCCTGGTATTTTGGACTGAAGACCGGAGTGTTATCGCGTTTCTGATTAATTGGGTCTCTTTGGAAGGTCAGTGCCAATGATGCGTTGAGACTTATTGGAGATGAGCAGGGGCTTCGGGTATTCGGAAATGGAATAGTTAATGCAGAAAGGTAGGGGTAATGATAAATCAATATCAGGTAAAGACTAGCTTTTCTGGAAGGCGAGTGTAATCAAGGAGGGTTTGGGATGTCAGATGAGGTAGGGTTGGAATGATCAGAATGATTGGAGTGGTCGAAATAATCGGGATAGTCAGAATAACCGGAATATCGAACAAGGTTTGAAGGCCTTGTTGCAGGTAGAAGTTTGGAGCTACAAAGTGTAATAAAGGTTGAATGATAGGGGATGGGTGGAATATGTCAAGATGTTATGAGTTGTATTGGAATAACAAGTTGAGGTAACGAGATATGAAGGGTGCGAGATGTAAAAAGGGTATAAGATATACGATATAAGAGATAGAAGGTGATACGAGAGATAGTGATACAAAAGGTAGTGAAGCAATACGATTTACAAGCTAAAGAAGCTTTGATGAAGAGAAAATGTATTTAAGACATGCGGGATTCTGAAATCGAAAACAGAAGGTAAGGGTGCGTGATACGGAGTTCCGAAATCGGAGTGAATATGGGAATCAAGATAAGACGTACGGGGATAATATCAAGATAGAGCTGTGGCTAAGAATAATAATGGGGACATGTCAGAAATAAGCGCAAAAGGGCTTTTTGGAATATGTAAAACATCAGAATAACACGAGTCGGATCTGGGATCTAACAAAGACGAAGCAAGCCTTCTCCGACAATTCCATTGTTTTCCAATAATCCTGACAATCCCGATATTTTTGACAATCCGACCCTTTGAACATCCTTGTTTCCACAATGTCCACCTATCTTGTCAATCTAGAATTCTTCACCTTGTTCTTTCTATGTCTATTTTCTTTTTCGATTTCCATCACACAGGTTTTCCGATGAAAACCCTTTTACTATATTACTTTTCCATCATTCCAATCCCTATCAACACCTTTGTAGTGTCCTCATCTTGAGGCCCTACTCCTCCTTCTTTCCCAACTCCGCTTCTCTGCTTTTTTCTGCTTTTTCTGCTTTTTCCACATTTCCATTCATCACATTTCCACCCCTATTGTCTTTTCCGCTTTTTTCTGATTTTTCTGATTTTTTCCGAAAACGGCATCCAGTTCCATCCTACTTCATCTTCACAGTCCGACTCTACTCTGACATCTCTATCTCCACTCCGATTTCCAACATCTTTTGCAGAAGATCCAGCAATTATACCTGGCACATCAAGGTCCTCCAATATGTGGCTTTTCCTCCAATATCTTTTCCGACATTCCTCCGATTTCCTTTTCCGAAAACCTCCAACATTTCTCCAACAAATTCCTGAGATCCCTTTTTCCATACCCTTGTTCACAACCTTCTCCATTTCCTGTTCAAATCCTTATCAACCAACTTCTACATTTTCTGCCTATCACACACACTCATGGCAGGCCTTTCAGGACCCCCCCATTTCTTCAATCCATGTTTGTGCAGGATAGCCTGTGGACTTGACAATGCACAGTACACCTCAAGTTTCTCCATTCGCCGATTTTCCGACATTTCTCCAACATGGCCTTTTTCACGCTATGATTACCTCTGGCACAAAATCCCTACCCTTACCACTTTTCCTGCTTTCCACTTGTTTTCTGACACTTCCCGTCAAGCCAATTCTGTCCCCATGCAATCTCCAAAGCTCATTCACAAGTTTGTCATCCAAGCTACTCACGACTGCGGGAATAGAACACGAAGGGAATAACAACTCAAGGAGTTTGTCTCTGAAACATTAAAGCCTCGAGGGCTCGGCCTTAAAGGGGAGATACTGTTAGAACCCATATCCATGCTCCAATTTTCCTCCAATTTTCCGACAATCTCCAAAACTCCTCCTCCGACAATCTCCAACAAATCTCCTTCTCTGACAATCTCCTTTCCGACAATCTCCTTTTTCAATAAGCCTTTTTCCGACTTTTTCCGAAATCTCCATTTAAACATCCTTAGTCATCCTTCAGAGATCAATCTCCCGATCTTATATCCATATGTCCTATCTCTGACTTCATATTCGTTTCCGTATTCGCCTGTGTCAGAATTCCACATGTCATATCATTACCTGTTATGTCTCCGATTCGGCACCCTCAGTTATTCCTTAAATAGGCTTGTTGTACATCTCTTTCTCTAGTTTGAATATTGATTGTTCATTATCATTGGTCATATTGCCTATCACGTATATTGACTTATACAATGAGTCTTGCATATTGATTATATTCCAATCATCTTCATTCTGACATCCCGAAACCCCTATCTCCAGTCTAAACTCCGATTTTTCTGAAAGGCTAATCCTTACCTTTAATCCTCTTCAAACACTCTTCCACTCTTCTCCAATTTTCTCCAACGTTTTCCGAAAATACTAGTTAAGTCTTGACTAGCCGTCTTGTCATTGTTCCTTCCATAGATCTCCAACTATTCTCCGAATTCCGACTTGTCAAGAAATCTGAAATACCAGGGCACAAGAATCCAAGAGGGTGCAACCCATAAATTAAAGCCAAGCCCGTCCAATCCCAATATTCCGATATTTCCGATGTTTTCCACAACTCCAGTGAAAAGCAATATGGTCCATAACAATCAGCTTTGTAACTGAGATCTTTCAGACCCCCACTGCTCTGTGAGGAGTTAGTACTGATAGTTGAGACTAATCCCTCTGCTCTCTAGATTTCCAGAGCTCCCTAGGCTTGTAGAAGCAGTCTTCAAGCTATTGGCTGCTAGTTGTCTTTATTAAGGCTCCTAAAGCTGCCACAACTGAGGCAAAATTTAAATGCCCGTTCTGTGGCCAATTTTTTACAAGGCTCAATAGCCATTTTGCTCGTGTTGAATCCTGTAGAATAAAAGCTCAGGAGCATGAGGATGCTATGCTTGCTCAGAGGCTGCAAACTGCAGCCACTGCATCTTATGACCCAATTCCAGGGGATCTGGATGAGACATCATTTATGGATGTTGATAATCCTGATGAAGTTCAGCTCCCAGACAATGGTCCTGGTCCCTCCAAAAGACCACAGATGTTTTCTCCAGAGCATGGTGGGGACATGTCTCATACACCTACTGCTGCATCTCCACAGACATCAGCCTCTTCTGAGAATGTTTTTCATCTCCACTCAAAGAAGGATTATCCCAATTCTGGGAAAATACATGCAACAGGTCTAAAAACTGGTTTTGATGATATCAAGGAGAAGACACCAGCAGACTTGCCACACTATCCATTTGCAAATGGAGATGAATAGAGTCTGGTTGAATGGCTTGGCACTTCAGGATTGTCAAAAAAGAAAGTAAATGCATATCTGAACACACCATGGGTGAGTTATCAAAATATTCAATGTGTCCAAGATGTTACTGTGATGGACTGCACATATATATTCCACTCTTATGATGTGATTCATTTTAATTCAGTGCACTAATGCTTTTGTTTAGGTTAAAAACAAACACTGCTCTCCAAGCTTTCGAAATGCTGAGGAGAGGTATGAGCATATCAACAAATTCCTCCCTGCAGGCCCACAGTGGTATTGTGAAGAAGTCACACTTCCTGAGGCTCCTAATGAGCCTCAGCTCTTATTCTATCATGATCCAGTTGAATGTCTACCGTTCTTGGCAGCAAATCCTACCTTTGATGAGCATCAGACTTATGGACCAGTGAAATATTTCACTGACAAAGAACTCAAGCACCATGTCTATGGTGAAATGAACTCTGGGGATGCTTGGCATTTCTACCAGGGTGTTATTGAAGATGATGAAACTGTCAACCCTGCCATTATTGCCTCAGATTCCACACATGTTACAATTTTTTCTGGTGATGGGAAAGTGCACCCTGCCTACATCACTAGTGGGCAGATTGCCAGTGATATTCATGGACAGCCAAGTCATAGGGCTTTTCTATTACTGACATATGTCCCTGTGTGCAAATTGTTAAAGATTAACAAATTGTGGGCCGATGCATGTGCATGGCAGTGAACAATTCCCTTGATGTAACTTTTTACTATTTTCAGTCTGCCTTTGAAATTATGAACCTAGTCAACATAATGAACTCATGTTGCTGTTATTAGATCAATAATGCCCCATTGGAGGCAAGTCTGGCGAGCTAACAAATGTTCAAGCAAATCACTGATACTATTTCATGTTAAATTTTGTTATAGCACCATGTTGGAATTTATGAGGAAGAGCAGTTGCATCAATACTAGTATACTGTCCAGCCCAGGAGAGCTGAATGCAAAATGAGTTTGGCTAATGTTACCATCACCTTTCATATCACATTTGGATGGACTCAGTTGTCTACATGAAATGATGAAGCACCTCTTGATAATAGACACAAGCATCTACATTGGGCAATTACAGACTTTAGGCAGGCATGCCATAATTAATCACCTCCTGAGTGTTGTGGACAATAAGTCAGTGTGGTATGGTCATCTGGTGTAACCAGTCAATTTTTGCCCAGTCAAAGCTGTAAATAATGGTCCACAATATATGCACAGGAATGTCAGGCATGAAGTGCCAGTATCCACTAGCAAATAGAGGACTTACCGGTGAGTCCTGCAGCCCAATCTGATGTGACATGACTGCATCTGCAACATATGGACTATCACCTCATGATGGCATAGGTTCCTTGAAGCAAGGCATAAGCAGTTTCTCATGCTTATCCTACGCAATTCTCAAGAGTTGTTAATGGTAGTATTACCACAGACTTGAAATCTACATGTACAAAATGCTGTATATCAGGCCATTCAGCCTTATGTTCCAGGCTCTTTATGAATAAAAAATGTACAGTTGGAAGCTGTCAGCATGTCTGTCAATTGCATAAGTTTACGAATATCCATTTCATATTTCAACACACCCCACACTAATTACAGCACAGGAGTACTATGCTGCCTCGGCCGAACAACATTTTAGGAGATCAAATGGCCTTGTCTCCACCAGAGGTATTCATCAGCGCTTCGGGGCTTCACAAACACTATACCTCATGGGGGACAAATTTTAACACTACAGCAATAAAACCGATATTTTGGAAACTCTGTCAGATAGATGAAAGTGGACTAGGAACAAAATATGAAGCATAATGCCAATGCGAATCACTGCATGGTGAAAAGCCAACAATCTAGAGGGGAATAAGTATGAGAAAGCATTATGCAAAGTTTTCATACCAAAGACTAAAACAGATCTGGGGGGAGTGTTTGTGCGACCATCCTGAGCTCCATATCCATACTTAGGAGGTATCATGATAACGTGCCGGCCACCCTTGCGCATCCCAAGCATGCTGTCAGTTTACTTTCGGAAATGAATCCAAAAGACAGTGGGTAGTGGTGTCGTCATTGCACGGCTACTTACACTGGTGTTCGGCTCAGTGCGCTTTGCTATCAGCAGCAACAAAGGTAGAGCAAAGACGAAGATGAGGACGTAGCAGTGACGAATGAGGACGTAGCAGTGACGAAGATGATGATGTAATACGCTGACGTAAGCGTAGACGAGATACAACAGCAAATGTCACGTGATTGACAAAGCTGGCCTTGATGTAGACGTAGTAGTAGTAGACGTAGCAGTAGACTTAGACTTAGACTTAGACGAGTGAGTCCAACTGAAAGAGGTGAATTGGGGTACACTAAGGCGAAACAGGCCTTATATACATGAGCAGAACAACAAACGATGCGAGTATGCCATACAACGATGTCGTCGACAGCAGACAGGAGAAATGACTAACGGCAAAGAGGCAGAAAACCAAAATAGGAAGGTGGTTTGTAAGGAAATGGAAAAATGAGTCAGGTGGTCGAAGAAATTAATAGAAATGTGGCAGAGAATTGGAAATAGAAGCCAGAAATAGAATAGAAGTGAGTCACAGACAATAGACCATGTGGAACAATTGGAAATAGAAGTACAGCCAAGAAGCAAGTGAGTCATGTGAAGAAAATGAGTCATAGCCATCCAATAGGATTCCAGTTGCTTGTCAAATATCTCCGAAGATGAGTAAGTGAGTCATGTGACTTGATGACGACTCAGAACATGTGAACCAATCACGACACTTGGATATGAATTTCCTCCAGAGAGGGAACGAAGACAAGCCCTTCTTGACAAAGTCCTTAGGCACATAACCGTATCAAATCTCTGTTCCTGGTCCGTGCTCTTTGATGTACCAGTTATTCCTGAGGACGATACGATGCCAACCATTCACTGGGTTCAAAGTTTTGGGTCAAAACCGATGACGTAGAAGGGAGCATGGAAGGTTTGATCGAATACCCATATGCAATCGTGAATGCGATAAGGAGGATATGAGGGGAATACTCGGAATGGGCCTTCAGGAGATTTGACATATAGAGGATAGTACTGACGATGTGTGACTTGTGGAGGAGGACTGGACAAATGAACATCAAGGGGAGAACACCGACTAGGAAGTTTAATGCGTGGTCCAACGTGTATGTCTGGCTTGGCGGTCATCTGAAACAAGTCATGGGACGTGGTGGCAGCAATGCTGGATGGCATATTGAAAATAGAATTGATGAAAAATAGAATGAGTGTGGAGATTATGTGTCTGGCAGACTGGAGGTAGCACAGCAGATGATGGTCTGGCGAAAGCTGATGATGATAGGCGCATGTGCAGTGAGCGTCTTTTGTAGTGTAGTAGGCGCTGTCGAGTATCATGCTTGTCAACGCCTGCCTGCCAACCTATAACAAGTGATTAGTGGTGAGGACCAAGGGATCGGGTTCTGGAATATCACCTTGTACAACTTGGGACAAACCCATGACAATTTCCATCTGTCAAGGAAATAAGCCTGGGTTTGGGGCTGGCAACCTAGGACTCCAACTGACAGGATTTCCATTCTTACATGCACCAATCACAGTACCATCCAAAAGTGTTCCTGTAAACTCCACACCCATGGTTCTGTCTGAATTGAGAAGTCAAATACCGGGGGATGGGTTCTATTCTAGTAGACAGGACTTCTGACTTGGACAGATGTGACCACTGAGCAGGAGCCATGCTTCTTTCCTCGTCCCTGCTGTGATGTCGACATAGATGACATGAAAGCCCTGGAAGGACTGCAGGATCCCGTGCATGCTCCTGTGAGGAAGAACATCTTCAATTGGAATGGCAGCTTGACGCTGTTTACCCTTGGACATTTTCGATGCTGGAGGTACAACAAATGCTTCATGATCCAATGTCTTTTTCTTCTTCACCGTCTGACTTAGATCACATGTCATCAACCTGTTAATGATTAATAATGGGAAATATAGCATACATTTCAGGACTGAAGAGGCCTCATTAGTGCTTACAAGATGTTCAGCAATGAAAAAAAAAAAAAAAAAACATAAAAGACTCTATACCTTTCTTCACTCTGAGCATGTTTCTTAATGCATACAGACCAAAGGTCAAACATATGTATGGAAAGACGTTGACAATACAAATTAAACTTGATCTCCATGTCTTGGTCTTGCATCCCAGATAGAGAAGTGGCATCTGCACCATGTTCTTCCATCCTGTGGAACCGGATTAGATTCTTCTATCTGAATGTGATGTAACCTATGCCTGGCTGCCAGGATGTGTTTGAGTTCACAGTCAATTGTTACTGTTTGGCATACCGGCTGAGAACCTGATCCCATCAACATCAAAAAAGGCAAGCTATCACTCTAAATCCCCAGGTACTCTTTGGCATTATTTCACCTATCCTCAGAGGCTCTATTTTGATGCAATACAAGCAAAGTGGATTGCATTGGGACCGTGAAACCAATCCAATAGCAAATATGGTGATTCAAAATACTCTTGTGTCCAACATTTATTTTCTTTGATTTATATGATTTTTATATTTACAGTAATATATCAACCAAACTACAGAATTTTACATTTATAAACGATTGACTGTTCTGTCTTCAGCTGTTGTAGTCCCAGAAATGGAACAGGACAGGGGAGAAATGATTGAAAAGAAATTGGGGGAGGTAGTGGGTGGGAGGGAATGGACTAATAGTTTACAAGTCGACTCTACAGATACAGAGGGAACAAGCATGGCCATTCAGCTATAAAATGGCATAGTAGCAGTAAGCACCAGGAAATCAGTGAAAGGTCAAAAACATACCTTTAGTTTAGATTGTACCTGGACCTGCAGCAGCTGCGCAGCACAGCCAATGAAAAACTAACAAAGCCATGTCGCAGGCTGTAGGTGGCATAGCAGTGGTAAGCACCGGGAAATAAGTGAAAAGTCAAAAACATACCTTTGGATCTGCAGCAACACAGATGACGAAGGGCCACGAGTCCATGTCATGTGCTGCAGGTGGGTGGGAGAGGGCAAAGGCAAAAGTACAGTGGTTGATGCACTGCAAAGCCGGGACCGGCATAAATCCAGCGAAGTAAGTAAAAGATTTCCCAGTTTTCGAGGATTCTGGGGGAATATTGCTAAGCCTCGTCTGGACCACTGTCAATGAGATTGGGGTGCTGGCCGATATGCCGAATGGTAACAATTGACTGGGTACTGGATGTGCTTGCCGCCATCTCTGATGATGGTGTCACCGTGCGTGATGTTCCACGTCACCCACGGTGACGTTCTTGCTCCCATTGACAACACCACAAACTCCACATTGACCAACCCATTGGACACAAGCCACACAGGACCCTTATCAACACCAGGGGACCCTCAACAGGTCCCCTAGGATTCAGGGACTGCGCGTAAGCCACGCTGCGACATCCACACACCCTGGCGGTGGTGCACGACCAAAAGGCGTTGTCCAGGCCTGGACGGCCCTCTACGACATCCCACCACCAGGGCAGACACACTGGGGATGGGGACCTATGTCAGTACAACCTGCCTAGGTTCCCCTTCTCCAGTGTGGTTCTGTAGTGCAAACTGCCACAGACATGCATCCACAGCCCTAGGGCCGCCTACTGCCACCCTCCTTCCGCACCCCTCCACCCCCACCACCTGCAGCCGCACCTGCACCTGCACCGGTGACGAAGCAGGAGCCAGATGCAGAGCACACAAATGCACATTCAACACCGTGTCCGGCCTGCCTGCCCCGCCCAACCTCATCCATTCACTGCAACCACCAAGCCCACACTTGAGCCACACCCCCAGTTGCAGCCATTCCCACTCGATAACGCCCATGCCCACATCTGCACATCCATCCTCCATCCACCTGGCCTGGTCATCCCAGGAATCGCATTCACACACCCACACGTACGCACACCCATTCCCACTCGTATGCACGTTCACACCCACACCCTTCACACCAACACATCCGCCACTGCCACCAACCCACCATGCCTGCGACTGTACTCCCAACGGCCTCATGCCCTTGCCCACGTGCTCCTACACCCTCCTATGTTCCAGGGGGTGTCTGCAGCCAGCGACAAACCCCTGCACGCATCCTGATGCACGTGCGCACCCCCACATCGCCATCGCATGACACCCCACCCCTCCCACCTGCAGCCACACGCATGCGGCCGCACCACCCCCCAGCTTCACACCACCACATCACACACCATGGTGCTACCCTCAGCACCCCCAATGCCCTCCTATCCCCTGCTCTGTGCCATCTGCACCTCTGTGTGCCCCCACCACCCTCTCAGCAACCCCGCTGCTCTCTCAATGCCCCTGATGCCCTTCTGGCCCCTGCCTCTGCACAACCCCGCCACCCCACTATCCTCCTAGATCCCTCCACCCATGTTGCCGAGTTGACATGCATCAAGCAGTGTCACATGCCTGTGATGTACTGAAGTGTGACTTCCCATGGAAATGTCGCACCTCACTACGTCATAAGGCACCCATCAGTCCAACCTCTAAGGCACCTGCCATATCCAGTAAGTACCCAGTGCCCAAAGTCATGTGACTTGGCTGACTCAGCTCCCTTATCACTTACATCTGCCTGTTTGAGCTTAAGGGTGTCGGAAAAATCTCCAGACAACGTAGAAATTTCAATGAAAATCAATGTCTAACATAAGGCTATCATCAATAATCAATGTCAATAAAAACATCATAAAAATATACACTATTACACCACCAAAAAACCAAAAATTTTAGCTGGAAACCGATAAGGTGTACCGTGTTTTAAAACGCCGGGTATACGCGGGTATTATATGTGAAAAGTCAACTGCCAAACATAAAATACTAACACATCCTCCGTCATTTGGTTTCATCGAAATTGATAAACTATATAACCGTAAATAAGTGGAAACCAAATTAGTAACCCTATCAGTCAGATAACCAAAGTCAGTTCATCAGTAAGAAGACTATCAAAACAGTTTCGGTTACAGAAGAAACAAGAAATTGGACGGACTTAATATACATAAAGAAACTATCAAAATTTGTACCAAATATATATATATAAAATGTACCTAATGACACAAAGGTTATAGGAGGATTTGGAGAAGTAGGAGTTAATGAAATAATAATAACTCTCGTAGGTGGTATACTTACACCATACATCCGAGTATAAAACGTACGTCCTACTCACAACACCTTGTGTTCATTTCTACCTCCCCTGATGTCTGTCACACCTTCACGTGGGACACGTACAGTCAACCCTTACCGATAACTTTCAGTTCGGTATCAGGAAGGACTAGTACTACCTCCTAGCCAAGTGACCTACATCCAGTAAAGTGAGTCAGTGGGTTGTACAAGTCACACTGGTATTCATGAGTGTTGCTGTTACCAACAAGACTGATTGTACAGACTGTAGTTCTATCACAGTTCATACCACAAATTCTCCCAGTCCACCTCACTACAACACTCGTTTACACGATACATTTGTTTCCAGTTTTGTATGAAGTCCCAATTTTTGTCGTAGAAACGTGTTACTCTCACGACAAGGTATGTTTATTTGGTAAACCAACATGGACTACGCGTTGTTATACCGGAACCTTGGTTCAGTCCCCTCCCTTTAGAAGACACTGCCTATATGTGTTATTTTACCAACGTATTGAACATAAGAGGATAACGAGACAACTGTATCAGTTTGTCTTGTAGATTGGATGGCTGTTAACTGTGTC
>MU134768.1:40709-57108 GCA_015039355.1 Ramaria rubella
GTCAAACCATCTCCTATCACTAGACTTCGACCTAAATTTGTGGAACAACTTTCACCACCATCTCATTCAATTGCCAAGAGACCTCCACAAAAAAAACCAAGCCATTAATAGGATTTCTGTGGAATACAAACTTCCTAATCTTGTTCATGCACTAAAGGTTCATCTGGTGCAGCTCACTGAAGCTGTATCATCTCGTCAGCTTCAACAAAGAGCAACACAGTACCAACTTCTACAGGAATGGCAGTCAATCTCAATCTGGCATAGATGCAGTGTCCTCATGCCTGTAATAGGTTATGATGAAGGCATACCTAAAAGACGATCTATTTTGGCTTGTTTATCAACTGCCAAGGACAACACCACAATTTCATACTGTACTTGTTGATCCACACAGTGAAGATAAAAATCCACAAGATGGAATTAATGGTAAGTTGTCTCTGAGGATCTTTCCCCTGTTATCAATATGTATAACATACTACCAGGTCTCCGTGTTGCACAAGTGAAGCTCATATTTGGCCCTACTCTCACCACATCTCAAAAGCAGGCTCAAACCACTTCAGAACCTGCAAAGAATGCACTGGCTTATGTGGAGTGGTTCTCAAAACCAGGTGCACAAACACATGGTGCTATGGACATGTATGCTATACAACATCTAAGGGAGTCTGATGGAGGGCCTGTTGGGGGTATCAGCAGCTTGAATCTATTGTCCAACCAGTAGTTCTTAGTCCACGCTTCCCAAAGGAAGCCCAGACTTTAGGTGGAAAACAGCCTAATGGGACACAGGTTGAAGTGAATGGAAATAATTGCTTGGAGAAGGTGGACAAGTTTTGGATCAATTCCTTCCAGGATCAAGCTACTTACCAGAATGTCTTCTAATGTAATGGCATCTTTATGGAAAATTTGTCTTTCTAAAGGTTTCTTTGTAAAATAACAGTAGTACAGGAGAATAAATGTAAAATATGATCTATGTTTGGCATTTCTCTTGCTGGGAGTTCCAGAATGGCCTCTTCCCCTGAATGTTTGCTGTGGCTGAGGTTATAAGTGTGCTGGAGTGGGCATTTGGCCATTCTGGAACACTCTGCAGGGCACAAACAGCACATCTAAGGGCATGGCGCCATTCTGGAACTCCCTGGGGTACAAACAGCATATCTGAGGACATGGCACCATTCCAGAACACTCCCCAGGGCACAAACAGCATATCTGAGGACATGGGCCATTCCAGAACACTCCCCAGGGCACAAACAGGACATCTGAGGGCATGGCGCCATTCTAGAACACTCCCCAGGGCACAAAAAGCATATCTGAGGACATGGCACCATTCCGGAACACTCCCTGAGGCAGACACAGCAAATTCCAGAGGTCTGGGGCCCCTCTGGAACACTCCCCCATCAGAAAAAGCACATCTAGAGCTTTGGGGCCATTGGTCAAAGTTAATGGCAGTAATTGCTTGGAGAAGGTGGAGGATCAATTCATTCCAAGATCAAGCTACTTCCCAGAGTGTCCTCCAATGTCATACCCCTTCCTTGGCCAATTTTCTTTCCAAATGTTCACAGTAGTATCAGTACAACAAAATGTACAATATTTTCTGAGAGGATATAATCCATGTAAACAAATGCAGCTCCTGGTGGGTCATATCTCCCATGATCTTAGGTATGGTTTTTATGGGTCAGCCATTGTAGTATCCTTCCAACAAAGTCATATTCCAACAACTTAAGATTAAAATGACAAATATCAGTATCTAAGCTTCCAGTGAGCTCCACACTGATTTCCCAATCTCCACCAGGCCTGGTTCCATGCACCCAGTACCTTCCTCTCCTTTGCCTCCAGTGCCACATGAGTAGGGTCTACCACGGTTTCGAAAATAGGCCTCAACTGTTCCTTTTTGATGGCACGACCGAGTTGCAGGTCATCCAAGAACACTTGCAGGCGCATTGAAGGGTCTCCCCCCTGAGCACCTGTGTAGTATCTAGCATTAGGCTGCATGTAAGAATGTAGATTCTTACAGTAGCATATATGCTACTATTTAGGACATATAAGTCACCAGAGTGACTTATGGGGTTTGTATTATATAAGCTGCCCACAAGGGGCGCCTGTAGATAGTGGACAACTATACAGTTGTCCACAAGTAGATTACATAAGATACCTTTTTACTTGTAAACCACACCATCACAGACACCAATACAATTATTGGCTCAGTCTGTTAGTGTGAAACAGTAAGGCTCTTACACTTTTTTGACTGCCAATCCTATTGGCAGCACTGCGATAAAGAAAAGATCAACCAATCTTGGGTTACTGAGAAATCGACGAGTTTAACACTCGCCGGAATCTTTGGAAACAGTAAACAGATGTTTGCTGTTTATTCTTCTAAATTCAATAGAAGAACGCCATAGTGTGGCTGATAGATTGTAGATCTATGGTGTCGATAAGGAATCGAAGCCAAATGTCTAGATCTGGAGAGGATCCAGATACATCTGGAGCCGCAACCAAGGGCCCAGACAGGAGAACTGAGTCTGCCCACGATGTGGACAGGCGAACGGGAATGCCGATGAGGGAAACTAGTCCTCGTAAAGCTATGACACCTGTAGTTTCCAACTCTAGGAGTCGAAAACGACTATCGGCGGATCCAAGAAGATCCGCACCAGAGGAATCAGAAACGGACGAGAGATCGCCCGTTAAGAAAAAGAAGAAAACTTCGAATAGGTTGAAGTTACAATCGTCTCTCGATGAGTCGAGAGAGCCGCCAACGAGCAACACGGACAATTTGCCGGCGTTGCGAATGTCACAGCTCCCGTATGTCCAAGAACATCGCAAATTGCAAAGTTCACCATCCCAAACAGGGACGATAGAGCAGGGGTCGGCATGCCAGGATGAAGAAACCTGGCAATACGAACACACAACCGGACATATTGCCCGGATGATTATGGCCCTCAAAGAGAGCCATAAAAACGTAGGCACTACGCAGGAAGTGAGCCAACGAGCGGCTGAGGCAGCTTGTGCAGTGGATGAAGCCGTGAACCAACTCCAAGCATTAGGAGATGGTATGGAACTGTTAATACAGTCCTTGGAGGAGGAAGTACAGGGACCTTTGCAAGGAAAGGCCCCTGAGCATGGCAACAATCCCAATAGGGATCGTGAAGTAGACCGTGAGGCAGAAAAGGCTCACAGGAAGTGAGACAGACAGAGGATGCCACCTCCATCTGGGCCAAGCACTAGGATTGGTCCTCAAAAACCTAGTGTCACGATAGAGCAAGACAGCGTCAGTACACGCCGGCATACTGAGGAAGAGACAGATCGTGAGCTAGAGGCTCGCGATAGAGAAAATATCTGCGAAGAAATTTGCAGATCAAAAAAAACTTATAATGAGCAAGAAGTGCTCAAAGCAGTGACCCAACAGTCACTGCAGGAGATGATGAAGTCTGACGCCAATAGCATCAGTACCACAACTAGCATTCACGTTAGTCTTGAATGTGAGTTCGATCACTGGGATAGGATCGAACAAAAAGCAGTGCAACGGAAGCACCATGCGCTAGAGGTCCATGCTAAAACACGTGGATAAATTAGTCAAAGAAGCATATACTGTGAGGATCAAAGGCGAGGCCTTCGGTAAACTAATCGAGTCCATGAGAGTAGCTCGATCCGCCCTCAGTAGCAGCTATAGACTGAGGGATGTGTTTCTAACAGCTGACAAATGTCAACCATTGTCAGATCGACGAAGACATTGTCGATCCACCAGTGCAGCAGGACATGAATACTCATGTTCCCCAGCCGCACAGGCAGATACAAGTGATACCGCGTGCGGTATCACTGGCAGTCACGGATCCTGAACGAAGGATTCAGGAGGCAGGAGGAAATCTGTCTGCATATGTAGATGGAGTCACAAAGATGGTGCAAGCTGCCCTTGAGAAACACAAGGACAGCGAGCCAGACAACTCTGTGCTTGCCAAAGCTGGAGTAAAACTCCCTCACCCAGCAGAATATGCTGGGAAAGCGGATCTCGAAGAATTCGAGAACTTCGTCTCAGGGATCCTGAGATGGTTAGGCATGAATAGTCTATTGGGACTGTCCAGCACGGAACTCCAATTAAATTATTTAGGCACGTGCCTCAAGGGCAAAGCATTGGAGTGGTATGCTCGAAATATCGAGCGTCATGATTGAGTCGTAATCAACTGGACCTTGGAAAGTGCAATCGCTGGGTTACAACAGCAATTCCTTCACGCACTCACGCACAGGCATGCATCCAATAAGTTCGATACAATTGTGCAAGGGACTAGAACCATTCAGGAATTACTGAATGATATTACAAAGTACACAGTGCGGATGATACATCCGCCAGATGAGTATACGATCCGCAAACGGTTTGTAGCAGCGCTTAGAGAAGCACTGCATCATGAAGTCTTAAAATTAGGATATACGACAGAATTCAGTGCAATAACTGAATTATATGAAGCCGCAAAGGCAGTAGAGGATGTGTCTCAATATGACATTGGGTCGCAAAGAACGGAATCTAGCAGCGCGTATGCACCGCAGGCAAAGCCAACGTCGACAATTAGTCAAAATCAGGCTGGGCCGAGCTCGTCCTAAGCTCCCAACACAGGAAGCCGTCCTACTGCAAAGCAGACGATATATCGTCTGCCTAACGCTCGACCTCAAGCTGAAACGAGGCCAAGTATACCCCAAGCAGGGGTACAGGCTATGCAAAGAGCTGGAGCGATCATCGCTTCACGTCCTTCCCTTCTGGAGGTTCAGGGGGTCAAGGACGTAGCACAGAGATAACGTGCTACGAGTGTGGACAGGTCAGGCATATCAAGCTGAATTGCCCACAATGGAAGAACAAACTGCGCATAGCAGGTGCACGGTTGGAAGAAGGGGTTGAACACTCAGGGAGTGCTCAAGAAAGGGAGGAGGAGCCACCAAGTGGCAAACTAGATGAGCGAATGGACGTCCAAGACAACCATGAGAGCAAAATCAGCGGACTAGTTGCTGATTACCAGTCGGAAATTATGCCCTATCAATGGGATAATGATGACGATACGAGAATACAAAGCTCATATCGAGCGGACGGAGTACATATCGAGCGGACGGAGTACATCTGCTAGAAGGATTGTATGAAGAAAGGCAGCGCAGACACCAACTATCACAATAAGTGATGGTTTAAGCTGAAACAATGACTTCCGTACACATGCGGGAGTCATAGACAGGACCATTGAACCCATCTATGATCACCGGTTCAGACCGTGTGATAAGATGCGCCCCAAATGGGCATGTATAGACAACCAAACAATCTCTGGGTATTGGGAGATTGGTGGAGTCAGAGCCCACTGTCTATTAGACAGCAGGTGCGAGGGAGTTATGCTCTCTCCAGATTTTATATGAGCAGTAGGCATTAAGATGTTCAAACTTGAACGTCCAATTGGTCTACAGTTAGCATGTGTCGGCAGTAAGTCAACCATCAACTATGGAACACACACCAACATTCATTTTGGTGAGCGTAATATCAAGGAATACTTCGATATCACGAACGTAGATTATTACGATGCAATACTAGGAACACCATTCCTACGTAAATTAGGGATATCCCTCGACTTTAGAGGTGAGGGATGCATCCGCATGGGAAAGGAAGTAATTCTGAACCATGTGAATGCCTGGGAAGAACAGCTGGACATTAAAAACCCAGCTGAACATAAGACTCAAATCGTGAGTCTTAAGCCCAACCTAGCAAGCCACAAACCGTGACTTGCAAGTGGCTCTTCATGATATGTGGAGCCACCAATGAGCTTGCCAGATGGGAGGCAAGACAAAGGAAAACGGAAGGAAAACCAGAAAAACATTGACGTTGGTCCAATCGACCAATGTACTGACAAGATTGCCGAAGGAGGTACTGGCTCCAAACAACCGTTATTGACGGCTGAGGACTTTCCCAAACTCAGGGAAAGATGGGAGCTAGAGTACGCAGACCTCTTTGGAGGTGTGCTGTTAGAACTTCCTCCATGGAGGGAGATTAACCACAAAATTAAGCTCGTGGATGAAACCAAACAGTTTCATTATTGACTACCAAAGTGCCCGGAAGCACTTCAAAATGAACTGATCGACAAAGTCGACCTGTATACCACTGCTGGTTGGTGGGTAGCAGCATCAGTACATTCTGCAGCCCCAGCACTATGCCTTCTGAAGAAAAACGGAAAGCTCAGAACAGCGATAGACTTACGTCTATGCAATGACAACATGGTGAAGGACATTACGCCCTTCCCAGACCAGGATACAATTCGGCATGACATAGCTCATGCTATGTATCGATCCAAGCTTGACATGTCCGACATGTACGAACAAATACGCGTAATTGAGGAGGATGTCGACAAGACGGCCTTTGTGACTATATTCAGTACATTCAAAAGCCAGGTTATGCAGATTGGCGACTGTAATGCGCTGTCTACATTTCAACGTCTCATGACGTTGATTTTTCATAACCAAATTGGTCAATCAGTCCACATATACTTGGATGATATATTTATCTATTCAAGCTCTATAGAAGAGCTCAAAAAACACCTTTGACAGGTGTTTGATATTTTACGTGAGGCACATTTGTTTCTCAGCAGAAATCGATCCAAGATCGATTTGTATTTGCATCATATGAAGTGCCTTGGTCACAGAATAGATGACAAGGACATACATGCCAATGCGGATAAAATGGAGAAGGTTCGAGGTTGGAGAAGACCTCAAACATTTAACGAAGTCCAACAATTTCTAGGACTCGTGCAGTATCTGGCACCATATATGCCAGATTTGACGGCATATACAACTCCCTTATCAGGAAGTGCGCACGATAATAGGATGTTTCAATGGATGCCCTTGATGGATAAGTGCTTTGAATCCATCAAAGCGCTAGCATGTAAGGCTCCGATTCCGAAGCCAATAAATCATGCTAGCTCAGAACCCATTTGGGTTGTGACCAATGGTTCCAAATCTGGAGTCAGGGCAGTTTACGGACAAGGTCCGGACTGGATGACTTGTCATCCAGCAGGATTTCTATCAAAGAAGTTCAGTCCCGTGCAACAGTGCTACAAAATGCATGAGCATGAGACAATTGCTATCCTTGAAGCACTTATGAAGTGGGAGGATAAGCTGCTAGGTTGCCAGTTCACACTGGTGATGGATAACAAAGGTCTCGAATACTTCAAGACACAACAGCATCTGTCCGACAGACAGGTGCGCTGGTGGGAATTTCTCTCCAGATTCAACTATACCACAGTACATGTACCAGGGGTGGAGAACAAAGTAGCCGACTGTCTGTTGCGCTACTACGAGAATGACAAGCAGGGTGAACATCACCCAGCAGAAGAATATGTCAACACAGATGCGCAGCTAGACCCAGAAGGAGAATTTCTCCCAATGGATAGATTTGTAGAAATACGAATGGCCGCAGCGCGACGGTCGCAATGATTACAAGATGCGACAGAGCAGTGTGTCATAGACGTGCAGCAGATGAAGCAAGCAGGGGAAGAACCTCCCACACAAGTGGAAGGTGATGAGGAGGATGATGTACTAGCTACAACGTCGGGTGCAGACTCAGAGAGCCTACGCTCACGTGTAGAACGTGAGTTTGACCTAAAACGAGCCGTAGCCAATGGCTATGGAACAGATCCAATACTCAAGAAAGTGTTGGCAAATCCTGAGGCTCACCCTCAATTTGGGGTGAGAAACGGACTGGTTTGGACAAAGAACCAGTTCAAGAAAGATGTAGTGTGTCTTCCCCGGGAAGTTTTTTCCAAGGGGAGGAGAATGGTCGAGATAATCATCGATCATGCACATAGAGTAGTTGGCCGCTTTGGGCAATTCAAAACTGACAAGTACATCAGGCGATCGTACTGGTGGTCAGGAATGGCAGCCGACATAGAGTCATTCTGTGGATCCTGTGCAGCCTGTCAGGCTGCAAAGAAGGACAATAGACGACCAGCAGGGTTATTGCATACCCTGCCGATACCTGATAGACCGTGGCAGTCTATTGGAATGGACTTTGTTGGTCCATTGCTGGAATAGAAGGGTCATGACTATTTACTGGTCGTGATTGACAGACTCACGTCCATGGTGCATCTAGTCCCAACTACGACAAGAGTGACTGTGCGACAAGTCGCGTGGTTATACCTCAAAGAGGTAGTACGGTTGCATGGAGTACCTGACTTGATAATATCGGATCGCAACTCCAAATTCACCTCCATATTCTGGAGGGAATTGCAGCGTATAATGGGCACGAAGCTGCTCATGTCCACAGCATTCCACCCGCAGACAGATGGAGCAACAGAACGAGTGAATCGTTCTGTAGGGCAAATACCCCGCACAGTAGTGCAGAGTGATCAGAAGGATTGGGCCGAGAAATGCCCAATGGTAGAGTTCGCACTGAACAGCTCAGTCAGCGTGACCACAGGATATGCACCGTTCGAATTGAACAGCGGATACTTGCCCTGTATTGGGCAGGTGCTATCAGTGGATACTACATTTGGAGGAGTGCGGCAGTTTGCACAACAAGCGTTGTGGAACTTAATTGCTGCTCACGATGCAATCATCGTGAGCCGAGTACAGCAGACAGACACTGCTAATACCAGACGCCGTCAAGGAAGGATGTACGAAGTTGGACAGCTAGTATATCTGTCTACAAAGAACCTGTCCTTACCTAAGGGACGGGCAAAGAAATTGGTACCCAATTATATTGGGCCATACTCAGTTATAGAAGTGGATAATTCCAGTTCTATGGTGAAACTTGAGTTACCCCCAGAGCTCACGGCTCGGAGGATACTACCAAAGTTTCATGCAAGTCTAATTAGACTGCATATACCCAATGACGACGAATGATTTCCTCGTCGTGACGTGAATCATATGTACGACTTTGGGAAAGAAGACGAACCAGAATGGTTTGTAGATGAGATCCTGGCTCATTGCTGGACTAGTAACTCCAAGCTGGAGTTATAAGTAAGATGGACATTGGGAGATGTCACCTGGGAACCACTCTCTGCATGCAGAGAGTTAGAAGCGCTAGATGTTTATCTAGAACTAAGGGGAGTTAGGAAGCCACTAGAGCTTCCTATTCATGCCTCATAAGGCATGAGAAAGAGGACAAGGAGTCCTTAATAAAAAGGACTCGACACGAACATGATTCGTGTTGACGATTCACGCAACGCAACAGCATCACGTGAAATTAGTCATGTGACGCATCGGGTGTGCTCACTCTGATTTTAAGTGACGATTTCATTGCCGCTTCAAGGTTTTTTGCCACTCACTACCACACCCACACCAGTGCAAGTGTCACACGAACTAGTATCCATGGACGCCAAAGCGTCCCAAACGCACCACTCAGCAGAGGCACTACCTAGTGCCTCTGAGGAATTTGTGATGCTCCAAAAGGAGCAACGCTGGACTGTGCACAGCATCAAGGACACCATCGCCATTGTCCACTGCGACTCCTGTCCAGAGTGCAACGCATATGCACAGCATTTGCTGCAAGCCGCAAAACTGCGGCTCATTGACCCGCAAATGCACGACATCGAATGCGCATTAAAAGTGGCCTGGCCACCGCTGCTTGCCGAGATGGCACGTCCTTTTGTTAAGGATGCAGTATCCTCCTATAAGGAGGGTATACGTGAGCTCAACTCAGATCTCGACATGCTACATGCCACCCTTGATAAAGAGCGGCAGATTAATTGCAAAATGGCGGATAAAATATCCACCATGAAGTCGGCGCAATCAGCACCGACTATAATCGATCTGACCTCGTTGCCAGATTCAATGACGGACTCAGTGAGTCCGTCTACGACCACAACTGGAGCCTCACCAGGAGGACCCACCCGATCCGGTCGCAAGACCGCATCCAAACAGCAAATGCTGGTGGCACCATACCCAGCGTCACTGCATGCTCGCATTGCCCCCGCCATAGGCGACCCGCCTGCAATGCAGACGGGATTCTTACCCCGCCCGTTGGGCAAGGCACCACACCCCACTGCAGTGCACACCAGTCGTCGACCCACTGTGTGGTTCGACACATGCCAGCTCAACAACCCAAAATTCATTGAGCAGCTCATGCTTGCACGAGCGACATTTGCCCTGTCACACAGCACCATGCAGCACGCTATCATTAAGCGTGCTGATCGCGAGCAGTGACTCACTACTTGAACGCCAGCGTTCAAGATCACACATGATACGCCTCCCAATCTTAGGGATGCGTTGCGCATGATCGAGTACTCCCTGGAGGGAGTATCACCCACCATTTGCGGGAACGGAAACAACACCCTCCAACTGGAGGATGTTGACGTATGGGTATGGCTTAAACTAATTAAGCCAAAGAAAGACAGCCTGGTCTTTCTTCAAAAGCTAACAGAGCTCTTCACCGTCCATGGCCAGTGGGCCGATCTTGCCGAATCAAACTGGCGGCAAGATCTATCAGCGCTGCTGTCCACCAGCGTCGATAAGGTGTTCGAGTGGAAACGCCCCCACGAGAGTACGACTCTCGAGGAACTAGCCAAATGGCTAGGAAACCACACAGGGGTAGATCTCGGTAGGGCTCATGTCAACATTGAGCCCTATTTTTTCTGTAAGCAGAGCAAGGTCTGCTACAACGAGACCGCGCAGAGGGTCCTCGACGCTCGCGAAGGCTGGACATTCACCAGCCTTCATATACCCATGACCCCTCGCCCCCCAGGCTTCTGGGGAGCACCGTCGACTTCGGACAATGATTTGTCCTTGGACGGACACAGTGGAGGGCCACCCTGCTCGAAGGCACTTACGCATGTGCCGACGACAGAACCATCTGCCCCATCTGCCACTGACCCAGCATCCGCTACCACAGCGGATGATACTACTATGGAGGTCAACCCAGCCAACTCCTTGTACTACGACAACACCGTCAAAGTAGCCGTGCAGTCGTCATCGACTGCACCTGCACCTATATATGCTGATCCACCATCAGCATAACAGTTCCCAAACCTGCCTGAGGTTTGGTCTGTGGGGAGGGTGTAGGAATGTAGATTCTTACAGTAGCATATATGCTACTATTTAGGACATATAAGTCACCAGAGTGACTTATGGGGTTTGTATTATATAAGCCGCCCACAAGGGGCGCCTGTAGATAGTGGACAACTATACAGTTGTCCACAATGTTGTCCACAAGTAGATTACATAAGATACCTTTTTTACTTGTAAACCACACCGTCGCAGACACCAATACAATTATTGGCTCAGTCTGTTAGTGTGAAACAGTAAGGCTCTTACACTGCATGATGCAGTTAGTCTTAAATATGAAGATAAAATATAAATCAATAAAAAACATACTATATTAGCTGCTGCATCAATTGCCTCCAAGAGAACTTCATCCTCCCATGCACACCTGGTGAGCCGATCCTTCATCTGGCAGTCCTCCAACTTGAATCGGCATTGGTGTTCAATGTCAAGGTGATCTTCAAGCTGACGAGCTTTGCAACGAACAATCAGTTTGCAAAGTGCTGTCTCAAGGGAATAATCTGGGACACAGTTGGAGTCGAGTTGGGAGTCACAGTCTGGCATGGGGGGCTCAGAGGAATGGCCAGGTGAGGGCAGAGGGGCAATGTTGCTGCTCAGTAACAATGTGACAGAGGGTCTTCCCCTTTTCCAGACTCCAGCAGGCAAGAGGGAGCCTGTGCGACTCGGATGGCGATGATTACAACATGGGGAGCTGGAGGAAACTGAACACATAAGTTTGCCACGTCTGGATATGTGTCCATTCCGTTAGCCCAAGTGATGTGACACATCTGGTGATGCAGGGGATGGCAAATGACATGGTGATTCTGAATCCGGGATGATGAGGGTGTCAACGTCGGGAGGGTGTGGCATTGCAGGTGCTAGTGCCAGTGACAGCCAGTGTCCAAGTTGTTTTGAGCGGAGATCGAACGTGTAGCTACGCTAGGCACTGGCCTCGGAGACTATGTATGCTATATCTGTATGTCACATAGTTTGACTTTGAAATCTCTGTGCTACCTTATATTTAGATGCCTAAGTTCATTTTCCTGATGCACCCTGGAACTGTGCCTTGCAATTTCATCCTACAACTGTTTGTTTTGATGATTTGTGAGTAACTCTGTGTCCATGATAAGCTTGAGACATTTAGGAAGGAGTAAATAGTGAGCACTAGCAATGGATGTCATTAGCCTGATCAATTTGAGTATAACAGTCTTCAATTGGTTCAAGGAATACACAGATGCCCACAACAACTCACCCTGGGTTATCATGGACTGATTATCTCAGCTACACCTTCTGTCCTCACAGCTGAAGCTTCTCAAATCAGAGGGAATAGTGTTGGGTTCTGATGAAGGTGCTAAGGTGTTCCAATCAAACATCAAAAGTTGCGGAAAGCATGTGGAAAAACTCAACAAGAAATTAACAGCACTTCTACCAGCAGATAGCAGCAGACCACTGGAGAGGTCATGGAAATCAGTTAAATCCTTGTTACAGGAGAACCAAATCAATGACCTTTGGCATAAACTGAAAGAGAATAACTTGCTTCTCACACCATATGTTACCAGCGCACTTGTCAGAAGGCTTCCCCCCTCTTCAAGGTCCATTTACCAGGTGCCATCCACACATGTTGCAACCTTCATAGTGCAACCCTGTCTAGTATCTCAAATTGACGCAGCCTTTGACTCCAGACCTCCTGATTCTCTTCTGACCGCCACTGTAATTTTGTTGGGTATGGGCGGGCAGGAGAAGACACAGATGGCACTGGACTATTGCCAGAGAGCTAAAAAAGCATCCAGTGCCAGTATAGTATTCTGGGTTGATGCATCCTCTTATAGCACATGTGATCATTCTATTACAATGCTCACCAAGCAACTCAATGAAGAGAAGCAGACATTTGTTGAATCCAACCCTGCATCAGAGTATGTCAACCAAGTCCTTTCTGAGTGCACAGAGCCATGGTTGCTTGTGTTCAATAGCTTAGATGAACCATCTAAAATCCCTAATTTGCAGTCGACTTTCTTCCCTCAATCACAGATGGGCTGCATCCTTGTAACTAGCTGCCATGGTGACTCCAAAGAGCTAGGTGAGACCATACAGTTGGACAGGATGGAAGAAGTGGAGGTGACTCAGTTGCTTCTTTCTTCATCAAAGGATGTTATGGATGAGGACCAGAGGGAGGCAAATGATATTGTATCACGGCTGGGCTATCTACCCCTCACTATTGATCAGTTGTGTGCTTATATTTCCAAATGGAAACTTCCATCATCGGCCTTCAGAAAAGAATTCGATGATCGCAAATCCACTATCCTTCGTGACACCTCACAGCTTTCGTAATACAAGGCCCTTTCTGAGGGTGCTCAAAGGGTATCAATGTCTGTGTCCACCACCTGGGAACTCTCATTTTCTCAATTACAGGACAACAACCACGGTTGTCTCCGCAACTTTCCCACCCCCCTGGCATTCTTTCACCCCCAAGTGATTTCAGAAACACTCTTCAAGTCCACAGCCACAATCGTATTGGACCAAGTTCCCCTGCTTGCACAGTTTGTTCGTGCAGAAAAATGGGATCAAAACACATTTGAATCTGCATTGGTAGCCATGCAGAGTCTATCACTGATCCAGTTTGTTTGCAACAATACAGGAAGGCCAACCATCACACTCCACCCTCTGATTTCCAAATGGCTATGCTTACGCCTTTCTCCTGAAGAATATCTGTTGCATCTTCATCAGGTGTTTGCTATTATTGAAACATACATTTCTTTAGATGTGCGGACCAAACTGCAATTTGGAGAATGAAAAGTTATCCTTCTGCATCTATGTTGCATAATCAACATGGTGATAGGTGTTCATCCTTCCAAACCATCTCAAAATCCAAGGCTTGGTTGTGAAGCATACCTGTCATTTGGCAGGTTTTACAAGGAGTGTGGCCTTTACGAACAGTCCAAGAGCATTCTCCAGCAGGGCATTGAAAGTTGCAAAGACTGTGGTCAGCCAATGCAATGCATTATTCTACAACTGAAACATGAGCTTGCAGATGTATGTATGCTTCGTGGTGAACTGCAGGAAGCTGAGAATCTATATACTTTGATCATGGATGAAGAAACCATAGTTTCCAGAGCAGCGCATTCATCCACATTAGGAACTATTCACAGCCTTGGGAACATATATAAAGTTCATTACAAAAGGGAAGCAACATACATATGGCATTGGGCTCTGGGCAGCAAAGAACAGTATACGCTCATGGCAGAGCCCAGGTGAAATCCAGAGTGTGCATTAGAGGTCATCAACAATATTGGTATACTGCATCGAAAACAAGGCTCTCTCTCAAAGGCAGAAGAAATGTACAAACAAGCATTGAAGGGGAAAGAAGAGAGTCTTGGAGTTGATCACCCATCCACTCTAGACACAGTCCATGATTTGGGAGTTCTCTACAGCAAACTGGATCTGGTAGGAGAGGCCATGGCTATGTTCAAACGTGCTTTGGACAGGAGGGAAAAGGCTCTTGGTCCCGAACACAGCTCAACATTGGAGTCTCTGCAAGAACTTGGCATTATTTATGATCGTGGTGGCTCCCACCAACAAGGGGAAGAAGCACTCAATTGGGCACTCCTCAGAAGAAATGAAACATTAGGCCCAACCCACCTGGAAACACTTAATACGGCAAATGTGCTTGGCTGCTTCCTTGGGGGAATGGGGCAATATGATGAGGCAGTAAAACTGCATAATCATGCGTTGACAGGGTTCGAGAGGTCTCTAGGATATGATTCTCCATCGGCTCTAAAGGTCATCGTAGATCTTGCAGAGGTCTTTGGTTCCCAGGGGAAAACCAAGGATGCCGAAGCTTTTTTTACACGAGCTCTACTAGGCTATGAAAAAACCTTACCTACAAATCACATTGAAACACTTAAGGCCATCTATCTCTTTGGACAATTCTGCGACTTGACGGAGCAATATAAGCAAGCTGAAGCACTGTTCAGCCACGCAGCAGTTGGATATGGAATGCAGCTAGGTAGAGGCCATATTCTCTCAAGGAAATCTTCCCACATGGTGGCAGGTGCAGCCACAAGTCTCGGTGAGCAATACCTATCAGATAAAAAGTTCAAGGAAGCTGAGAAGGCCTATAGTCGTGCATTGATCAGGCATGAAGATGAGTATAGTCTAGAACTTGTATATGCTCTCTGTACGGCTGAGAGCCTTGCAAAACTCTATGAACAATGGGGTAAGCTGGCAGAAGCAGAGATATTCTACCTTCAGGTTCTGCATGGCGGTAGGACGGAGACTCTTGGGTGGAATTGACCAGACACTGTTATGGCAGCATCTAGACTAGGCTCATTCTATTATACTCAACGACACCTAGATGACACTGAAGCAATGTTCAAATGTCCCTTAGCTGATAGCAAAGGCAGGTGGGGTGCAGACACAACTACAGAGGCAAATGACCTCGGCTGGTTTTACTGCTGTGAAGATCGCCTTGATGAAGCAGAAGGAATTTTGCTTCTGGCATTGGAGAGACATGACAAAGCAGGCCAGAGGTTGGGTCAAATCGAACGCAGCACCTTAGATCTGCTCCATAGTATTGGGGTGCTATATGGCTCTACAGCCATCACAACCTTGGACACAGTTTATCATATAGCCTATTTGCACAAAAAGCAGAAAGAGTTTTATGCATCAAGTGGGATGTATCGCCATGCAATGACCAGACTAGAAGGACAGTTCAGTAAAGATCACAGTGACATAATACGGGCGTGAGACGCACTGACAAGAGTATTGCAACAAATACGGCCACTTCAAACTCGGAGGGTGGAAAGCTGCTCATTGAGCAGAGATTTCTTTAACTTGAAGTGTCCAAGCCGAGCTAATACTCCTAGTACTTTGGGCTGCACAATTAGATGCTAAACTGGCATTTTCTTGAGGTAATTGGAGCAAGAAAGAAGTTTACTATTTAAATCGTGATAGTCATATGGATGGATCTGTCCATAGATCAGATGATGGTGCTCACTGTGTACATAGGAGACATTCATTCCAAAGTGTCTGAAGGGCCCAGGTAGCCACTTCTTGCCTGAACGTGCTATTGGCAGCTGCTCATAATTCATGTCGGTTGTTACTGTACTGTTATGGATCCCTATAATGTACTTATAGTCTCAAGAATCTGCCTATAGGGTTCCAAGTGTTTCTGATCAGCGGTTCTCTTTATACGTCTATTCCTTGTCACTGCTCCTGGGTTCACTATTAATGATCCACAAGAGTCCACAACTTGGGTCGCTGACCTAATACTTGCCAAATCAGTAACTCAGCTTCAACTCAGCTACTGACCAATAATTACCATTATTGTAACTCAGCAGCTGAGGTAAGCCAACTCATTGGTCAGCAGGATCATTAATTAGCTCCACAGCAGGTGACTTCTTATTTATCATCCAATATTAATTAG